>APFE030108400.1:19649-60723 GCA_000404065.3 Pinus taeda
TTAACTAAAAAAGAATTATAATTTAATTTAGGATTATTCTTTAATTAAAAATTCTTATGTTTAGCCGAGGCAAGAGATTTTTCAGAATTTTGGCAGTTTTGACTCTTCAACTTTAGAAGCTCATAAGTTGAGTTTTACTTAGCCAAATGACCTCTAGGATGGCTCGTTGGATGGATAAAATCATGGAGAATATTTCTGAAGTGGTTTCATAACTAGATTTAATCATTTAATTGGTCTAAATTCAGCATAAGTTCAAGCTTCGATTTTTTAAACAAAACTAATTTTTTGAGTTTAATTGATGGGACTAGCCCTGTCGTATAGTCCGAACATGAATATTGATTAATGAAATTATATGAATGTTGATTAAAGAAATTATTAAATGTGTGATTTGAGGGCAGCTAGATATTATGTTGATTTTTTTTGTTTGATTGGTACGCATTGGCTATGAGGGAGACACCTGTCTCTACCTCGGATTCCGTCCTCCTACCTTGTCTTGTGCTATGGAACCCTAATGGCTCTGCTTACTCTATCTTTTTTGCTTTGGCTTGTCCACACGGTGCCTTGATTCACTTGGGTCTCTGCAAGAGGTTTTGTGACCTTTCTATTTGTGCTTCCATCCTTGACTTGACTCTGTCAACTAGACTCAGGGTACACTATTCGGTCTTGGCTCTATTCTGCTAGCTAGGTTTTATTGATATAATGGCTCTCTCTGTTCTCTTCTGTCCGTCAGTTAGATCAAGGTTTTTGAAGCTTGACTCTCTGTCATCTGCAAAATGGGTTCCTTGGCCCTGAAGGTTTTGCGGGTGCTATCTACGATTGCTTTCTCCTGAGTACATTTGCTCCTATATTGCCCACTGTGTTTGCTCCGTGGTGTATTTGTTATTTGGTTCGGTGATTTCAGGTCGCAGCCACCAGGTGACTCGACATTCGACCTCAACTAGTCGGCTACAAACAGTAAGTCCTCATTCTCTACTTTAGTTCTGTTGTTGGCTTTTTCTGTTGTGCTAAGGGTCTTGCTCCTTTGTGAGCAGGGTTACCTTGTTGGTTGGCAACTTGTCGATTCCTTCCTCCGGCTTGACACTGATCTTGGGTAAGCGTAGGCTTACAAACCCTCGTTGTTCTTCAAGTGGCTACACTAGTATGAGGTCATGGTTCCAAACTTGCTGGTCAGGGTTTTCAAGTCATAGTTCAATCATTCTTTAGCTTTTATAGTTTGTATGTAGGGTTTTTATGTTGGGTTTTTGAACCTGGCTCCTCTGCTGACATACAATGTATTTTTTTTGGTTCTGTCTTTGGGTTGTAGCACTTGGACATTCTATGTATGGACTTGAATATGCTTGAGAAGGAAATAAAAATATGTATTCAGTTTTATATTGTACCTGTAAATTCGCGTAGTCTCTTTGTTGTGTTTGTATTCAAGGGTGCTATGGAACCCACCTTTGTTTAGTTGTAGTTTCCTTTTTCAAACGCTTTATGCAATGTTTATGAACTGCGTTTATTTGCTGTAAGTCGTATTCGATTCTCCAACTGGTTGTTCGTCCTTCTTGCTTGGTGTTGGTGCTTTCACGAGAACTTGTTTGCTTGTTGGGTCTGATATTGTCACTGTTTTTTAAGAAATAAAAAGCTCATTTGATATTTCGTTACTGCTGTTAGGAACACACTCAGGCTAGTCTTTAAACAGGAAAATATATATGTAGTTCAATGCTGCGATGGATTCAGATGTTCACAGGAAATTTGATAATGTTATTCTTATTTTTATTATGCTGGATAACAACCCTACAATGTTTCATATTTTTTCTTTTTGTAAGATCTGTTGAACAGTTTCAAGAACTCTTAATCAGTGACATGTAGTTACATTTAATAAATGTTCTTTCATCCAAATTTTGTAATTGATTTAAAATAGTAACTAAAAGAAATTAAAAACAAAAGTGAAGCATTCCTGCTGTTAAGTCCTAAATGCTAGAAACCAAAGAAAATTAAAAGATTCAAGTACCAATGACCTGTCAACCTATCAATCCTATGAGATAAACACTTTCATTTTGTTCACCCTGAGTTGGATGCTCCTGCATCAGGCTACGGGGTAACAAAAATTCGTGGCTCCATTCCATGAGCTCCTTGATAGAATATCCTGCTCATTGTATCTGTTCCGCATCAAGCCACAAACTGTCCTCAATGGGACAGTTCTTCCACTTGACAAGGTATTGAAGGTACTCTTTCCTATGAGTCTGCTTGGCCACCTGTGTGTCAAGAATTCTCTCGATCTCAAGGGGCTGAGCCGAAGGCATTTGCCTCATCCAAGGACCACTTTCCATCTGGGTTTCCCATTCTAGCTATGCCGAACTATCATCTTCAGGACTGGCAGTGTATGGAAACAAATCTACCATGTTGAAGATGAGTGATATGCCTATTCCTGGAGGCAGCTATAATTCATAGGCATTTGCAGAGAATTTACGCAGAATTTTGTAAGGGCCAATCTTCTTATATTTCAGTTTGTGGTATTCACCCTTAGGGAATCGTTCTCTGCACAAATGTACAAGGACTTCATCCCCCACATTAAATTGTGCCTCTCGTCGTTTCAAATCTGCCCACTTTTTATACTTTTGACTACTGTCCTGCAACTTCGACTCTACCTGCTCATGTAGGTCATTCATTGCTTTGGCGAATTCTTCCTCGTCAGCACTCTGTCTTTCCAGTTGTCCCAGATCCCGTAACTCATGCACTCCACAAGGATGCATGCCATACAAGATCTGAAAAGGATTGTACCCCATGCTGCGATTCGGTGAATTGTTATAAGTGAATCCCGCCTGGGCAAGTACATGATCCCACATCTGTGAATTTTCTTTGATCAAGCTCTGTAGTAGGTTTCCCAAGCTCCTGTTCACCACCTCCGTCTACCCATCAGTCTGTGGGTGATAAGTGGAGCTAAAGTTCAACTTTGTGTCCAACTTCTTTCACAGGGTGTGCCAGAAATGTCTTGTAAATTTCACATCCCTGTCAGAAACAATGGAGTTAGGCAAGCCGCGCAGTCTAACAATCTCTGTGAAAAACAAGTGTGCTACATGAGTGGCATCACTGGTTTTTCTACAAGGACTGAAATGTGCCATTTTTGAGAATTGGTCCACTACCACCATCACAGAGTCATAATGGTGATGTGTTCTTGGCAGACCCAAGACAAATTCCAAGCTGATTGAGTCCCATGGTTTACTCGGAATAGGTAGTGGTGTGTAGAGTCTTGTATTATGATTGTGTCCTTGTGCCAACTGACACACTTTACACTTGGTTACAAATCACTACACATCTCTTCACATCTTCAGCCAGTAATAAAAGTGACTGAGCTGATCTAAGGTCTTGTCAATGTCGAAATGTCTAGTTAGCCCTCCACTGTGCTTCTTTCAGATGATGTTCTCCCTCATCGAACAATCGGGAATACATGGCTGTCCTCCTTTAAACATCAGCTTCTCCTATAAGTTATAGTCCAGCCATGGACTATTGTTCCTCAACAAAGGGTTTTGGTAGGCTTCATAAGCCTCCTTGAAATCCATATCTATCTGATACAAGTCTGTCAGATGTTCAAAACCCAGCACTTGTATCGTACTCTCCTGTAGGAGAAAAGCTTTCCTGCTAAACGCATCTGCTACCTTGTTGTCCTATCCACTGATATGCCTCAAAACAAACGTAAAGCTTTGCAATTATTGAACCCACTTTGCATGCATGTGGTTCAACTTATGTTGCTACATAACATACTGCAACACAGAATTGTCAAAAAAAAAAAAAAAAAGTCATTACCTAGCAAATAGTGTCTGCAATGCTTCAATGCTTGGACAACATCATAGAACTCCTTGTCATAAGATGAGTACTTTTGCCTTCTTTTATTCAATTTCTCACTGAAATAAGAAACAGGTTTATCTTCCTATCTAAGTACGGCCCCAATGGCTGTACCACTGGCATCACAATGAACTTGGAACAATTTGTTAAAATCAGGCAACCTCAAAATTGGCCTTTCAATGATCTTCTTCTTCAAGGTTTGGAAGATTTTCTCTGCCGCTTCAGTCCAACAGAAAGGCTGACTTGCCTTTTTTATTGTATCCAACAAAGGTGCGCAGATCTCACTAAAATTCCTTATGAACTTACAATAGAAACTTGCCAACCCATGAAAACTACGAACTTCGAACAAACTCTTTGGGGATGGCCAGCTAATGATAGCTACAATTTTCTCTGGGTCCATTTTCAGCTTATTTTCTACAATTACAAAACCCAAGTAAACTAATTCCCTTTGAAAAGAAGAACAATTTTTCAAGTTTATCAATAGCTTGTTTCGCTGCAATTTCTCTAGCACACTTCGAACATGTCGAAAATGTTCCTCTTTAGTATTACTGAAAATCAGTATATCATCAAGATATATAGTCATGAACTTCCTAATGAATTCTTTCAGCATTTCGTTCATCAGGCAAATAAAGGTACTAGGAGCATTACTTAACCCGAATGGCATCACCAGCCACTCATACAGTCCTTCATTAGTATTGAAAGTTGTTTTCCATTTGTCCCCTTCTCTGATTCTGATCTGGTTGTATCCACTCTTTAGATCAATTTTCGAGAAATACGCTGCTCCACTTAAGCAATCAATCATGTCACCCATCCGTGGTAATGGAAACATGTACCTGATGATAATATTATTGATGGCTCTCAAATCTGTGCACATTCGCCATTCTCCACCTTTGTTGGGAGCTAAAACTGTTGGAACTGCACAGGGGCTTAAAAGCTCCCTTATCAACCCCATGTCCAGTAATTCCTGTACTTGTTTTCTAATCTCCTCATTTTCCTTAGGACTCATTTGGTACATTGCCTTGTTTGGTAAACTAGCTCCGAGTATAAAGTCTATGTGATGACTGATACTTCTCTTAGGAGGTAATTTATCTAGCAAATCATCCACTACAATGTCGCTAAACTCCTGCAACATGTCCTGAATTTCTTCATGCAAATATGCAACTTCATTGTGCAACAACACTATTTTTGGCCTCCTTACAACAACATATTTTATCTCACTGTTTTCAATCTATTTCAAAAATTCCTTTCCTCCCGGTTATAGACATATTTGGGCACTGCAGCCCCAATCACATATGTTCATAAACCAAGGGCTCTTAAACCCCTAAAAGTGTTGTTTCAAACCCTAAAGGATCAAGGTCAACTGATTACATCATTTCCCAGAAGTTCTCCCTAAAAAACTACTCAGAACTGGTCAAAACTAGACCATACAGACTGCTCCATGCTGAGGGTGCGATGCATCTCGCCTGTTACACATAAGGGGTGCAATGTATACTGAAAAGCCCTTCTGTAGGGTGTGATGAGCGAGAGTAGACAAATAGCAGAGGCAATTTTCTAGGTAGAAACTTAGAGAATCTTCCAGAAATTGCTCATATGACACTTTCCTCTCTGAATTCACCCAGGGATGAGTAAGAGATCATGAAATCTCCAAGTGGTACCAAGAACTATCAGTGAAATGATACTAATCAAAAACCTAGAAGTTGACTCACCCCCCTGCAAATATCTATATATGGATCCCTCATCCTAGAGATCCAGGAGGCTGGAATTTTGTATTTTGTAAGGAAGTGTTGTTGGTTTCTCTGTGAAACATTGTATTGTTGGGTGATCTGGATTTTCATGAGGTGAAGAGGGCTTTCATGCTGGGAAGATGGTGCTGGATCAGACAGTTGGGTTGTAATCCTCTCTTCTATTTCTATCAATAAAGTTATTTGAGTTTTCCTCCATATAATTGTGTATTTTTGAATTTTGTATTTATGTATGCATTTGTATAGTGAATGTACTTCTGATTCTACATTATTTATGGTATCATAGATCTCTATGATTTGATGGTATTTTTCTGCTTTGCCTCTACAGGTGTTCTTTGAAGCGGGACAAGTGAGAAAGGAGTGGTGAAGCTCTATCAAAGGAGAGAGGAAACAAGAAAGGAGCCAAGTGAAAGACTGAGGTTGATGCTCTCTGCTTCTCCATTAGCTATCTCCCATAAAGGAAAACACAAGTTACTTTGAATTGTTTGTTTCTAAGATAGCTACCCGTCTTAGTGGGACTAGCAGATCTTAATAGACACTAGTTTTCCTGGAAACAAAATGGCGAATCCACCGGGGAACGAATAGTTTGTTTGTTTGTTATTGTTGTTTGCTTTATAAACTACAGATAGATCCTGAAGTTAAGCTAGCTAGCCTTCGAACTGATTTTGCTATGCAACTGCAAAGTACATCAATGCTGCTTCAGTCAATCTCTGGGTTGGTTTATGAACTGAACATCTGACTTGCAAACATCCTAAGTGCCCTGGTGGTAGCTCAATAACCTCATAAGATCATACCCCCTATACTTTTTGTTTACTGTCCATCATAAGCTCAACCTAAATCACTGAACTTAGCTGCAAATTGTGAGTGAAAACCAAGCTCAGTCTCATCCCTGGACCATCGCACTATCTCTCATTGGTAGTCTAGATGCATCGCACCTCCCGTGTGCTGCAGGTGAGATGCGTCCCTGTTTCCCTTAAGGATAGGTGTGATGATTGAATGAGACTATTTTTCTCTCCAGAAATTGGTGTTTTCTTCATTATTTTCAGCTCTATTCAATAGTTTTGCTGCCTATGATCAGTGTATCATTGTTGAAGCCTTCTTATTTTACATTATTCAGCCTCCATTCATAAGGAATTGTAAATGTTTTTTTTATGTATTTTTCATCATTTACAGTCCTCCTTTGCAAAAAGTAGCTTAATCGAACTGTTGTCTTTTGATTCGAAAGTGTCATAACTGTCATTTTCAGTCAAGAAAAGAGTGTCGTAAAGTCTTCCTCTTTTAGATAGTCAATTGTACTTTTGCCATTGTATTTAATTTGAATTGTCAATTCTTTGAAGTGTTGAAAATAGTTTTCCATTCGAAATTGAAAGTGTCGTCTTAGTCTTCCTTTCATTTTGAAAAGAAATTGTTAAAGTGTCACTTTGAAGAAAAGTAGTTCAGATCTGTACTTAGTTTCCTTTTTGGCATTTACACATTAAAGAAAAGGAAAACCAAATACATGCATGTGCATTTGCATTTAGACTACATGCGGAAATTGTTATAGGAAAAGTGCATTTAGTGTGTCCTCTCTGCTCTCTGTTGAAAGAATCTTACTCTTCTTTCCTTAGTAGCTAGGATTTTCATTGCTAAAAGAAAACAAACGACTGTTTATCATTTAGATTGCATATTTAGGAATTGTACATCTACATCACTCGGTGAACCTTGAAAGGAAAACTTCTTAATAAAGATCAACTATAAAATAAACCTCAATGAACATAAAAACGCTTTGGAACCTAACGCACAACATCTAGAAGTCTAAGCTAGAGATGTATTCTGGCATCGTAAATCTTGGTAACTATGATTTTCATCGTAGGTTGGGTGATTCATCTTCTTTGATACGACAAGTGCCAATATGGACTTGTGCTCCCACGTACCGTCGAGTATATATTGGGAGACTACAATAGGATAATATCCTTTATCCTTAGGAAGCCGTGTCTACCGCCCTATCGATCACAATGCACTGAACACATCATTCAGGAAGATTGACTGCCGTACGTAAAGTCCTTGGTAATTTCTCTTTACTTTACCACCGAGGTGTATATTGTAGTTTTGCGATTGGTTTGGTAATCCCTCTGTCTAGATTTCTAGAGTAGTCACTTTCTTTCCTTTTCAACTCCTTAAAAGAAAAGGTCCATTTGAGCACTTGTCACTTCAAAATCATTAAAAATTGAAGGCGACTAGAATCACCTTTAGCTTTTTCTCGACTCTTAAAAATTGAAAAAGAAAGTTGTGTCAAAGCGTCATAAAATTTATTTAATTCGGAATAACATCCCTGTTCCTTCATTGATCTTAGGTTGAGATAATGGAGTCCACCAATTAAGGATTTCCCCTTGGGGAAATCCTAGTCCTTTCTCCTCTTGGGGAGATATTGGTGCTCCATACATGGCTACATTATCCCTTCCAGGACTCACAATTGGCCTGCCAGTTTGGCTATTCTCGACCTTTGTAGTTCAAAATGTCGTAATTCCTCAATAATAAAATCAGCAACCAGATGATACTGGAGTTTCTCCCCCACCTTCTACTTCGTTTGTTTCTCCCTCTCCTTCTTCCTCTTCGCTTGGTGAACCTAGTGATACTAAAATCCAAGTAGCTAAGAAGAAGAAGAAAGAGAAGGAGAAGAAGAAGAAGAAGCCAGCCACGCAAGGGGGCAACAATGCATTGTCTAGCTAAAATCCACACATTACACCTTCCAAACCCAAATCTCCTTGTGTTATTTGCAAAGGAACCACTATCATCAAGATTTTCCTTGCATCCTACGGATCTTGAGAGACTGGTCTCCCCGCTTGCACAATCTGGTGTCTTCAACCTCTGTCAATCATGTTGAGAGTACACCATCAACTAGTGAAAATGAAGTCAATGGAAAAAAAGGAAGATCTAAATTTCCTTGTAGGTTGTGTGAAGGCGATCATGCCCTCCACCGTTGTCCTTTTCTGGACGAAGCTAAAAGAGTCTTGGATAACCGTCCTGCTTCACCGCAGCGACTTCCACCTGGATATAAGAACTCTTGCCAAGTCCATCGCTAGTTGAAAATTCGACTGAAATACCTCTGTTGTCGGTTGACACATCTATCACTGAAGATAAACCCTTTGAGTCCACACTGGGCCAAAGTCAACAGATCAAGAAGGCAGTCGACCCAGTCTTGTCTTTAGAAGGTCCACCTTCAGATGATACAGTCTCCAAAGAGAATGAGAACGACACCATTCAAATTCTTTTTGTTAACACAGAGTCTGATGAACATGGGGGAAATCTACCCGTTCCTTTACCATAAGAGGGAAGTTCCCCATTTCAAGAGATTCATCTGGCCGTTTATTCGGTCCCTTCTCCAAGCAATCTAGTCATTTCCTTTGATTTGAATCTACTAGCGGGACCATGCCTTCCATCTAATATACCATTTCGAATCATAATACAAGCTTACAGAATGATCATGGCTGGCACTATCATAGATGAAGGGGCTTCCGTGAGTATTCTTTCCTCAACTGCTTGGAAAGCGCCTGGTTTGCCATTGCTTCTGCCTGAGATTCGAAATTTGTTAGGCTTCAATAAAGGAACCAGTCGACCGTTAGGGATCCTTCCAACTTTGACTGTAACTTTGAGAAGGAAAACCATTCATTTGAACGTGATGGTAGTCTAAGGGCCAGTAGATTACAATCTACTCCTTGGGTGTGACTACATTTATAGCATGGGAGCTATTGTTTCCCCACTCTTTCGGGTGATGTGTTTCCCGTATGAAGGCAGAATGGTACAGCTTGTTGACCAGCTTTCATTCCCTGGTTCAAACATGGCTATTAGTCAAACACCATCCCTAAATGGTCTTTTTTCACAAGGAATGTCTCATCAACCTCCAGTTCATCCACCTAATGACTGCGAGTGATTTGGTGAATGTGACGAAACCCAGGGGGCATGCACCCTAGTCTACTTCAACATGCAAACCCAGATGAAAAGATAGATTTCCTCATAGGATATATGACCAGTCTGACACACCCATCTGTTTAAGATATGGGATCAGTCTAGAATAGGATCTCCTCATCGTAGGTTATATGATTGGTCTGAAATGCCATTTTCGTATAGGATATGGGATCAGTTCGAAACAGGATCTCCTCGAAGGTTATGTGAATGGTCCAAAACACCATTTCCTTGTAGGTTATGCGATTGGAAGTGCCAACCCACACCATTCACCTTTGTCTATTTCGATGGACAAAGCCAAGGAAGTGTTTTATCTGCTTTGCAGACGAAACGATCTTGATTAAAGGTAAGGACTTCCATATGATAACCTATAAACTCTACTTTTCTTTATACCTAGGGGCATGCAAACCGTTTTCACGCAAGTGAGAAGCGACCAACGTCACTCTAACCCTGTAGCATTTTACTAACTTCAACTGCTTAGGTTAGGTGATTGGTCTAATCCACCATTCACCTTTGTCGGTAGCTCGACAAAGCAAAGGAAATGTTTTTTCTAAACTATCCTACCTAACCTCAGTAGTTCATTAACTCTTAGTATAATAGTTGGTCATTTCTAGCTTGCATACAAAAGGTACCTGAGCAAAGTTTCGCATGGGGCAAGCTCATTAAAAAATGAACCTACTAATAAGAGACATCCTTAAAGACGATTGGTACGAGCAATGTTTCCACAAAGTTCAAGCTCGTTAAAAAATAAACCTAGCACTGAGCACATGCTGGCACAAGGTTCAAGCTCATTAAAAAATAAAACCGTCACTGAGCACATGTTGGCACAAGGTTCAAGCTCATTAAAAAATAAACCCGCCTTTCTGTAAATAGCCTCTGGTTGCATTACTATCAGCCTTTTGAGCCTTGGTCATGTTCTTACCATCACCTCCACTCTTTTAGCCAATCATACGCCTCCACTTGATTGTTTACCCTTTTGAGGAACAACTGCGATGAGTGATTCTACTAGCCACCCTCATTACGCTGCCGTGTTTGAGAAGTTCCAAACTTATCTGAAACTAGTTGCTACCCGAAAACATCACTCGTTCCTAAAAAACGAGTCTCTTTTAAGCTCTTTTTAGACTTGTAAAATATGAAAAGATTGCCGAGCTACTAGCCTTTACAGATCGTTAAAGTAAAGGGAAGCACCATCCCTCCTCTATATTTTAATCTTTTTGGACCTGAGGGATCATTACACAAAAAGATCGAGCGCTTGTCTTGTTAAACTCGCTAAAACTATCGAAAAGTCATCCCTTTCATATTATTTTATACTTTTTCGGACTTAAGGGATTATACCACGAAAAAGGACTAATGGAGTTTCCTTTCCATCTCTTTTCAAACTCTCTAAACATGAAAAGGACTGAGTTATCTTTTTCATTAAACTCGTTAAAACAATAGCGACAAACTTGTCCATTCGGGCAAGAGCGAGTTTCACTGTCACTAGGCTCACTAAAACATAGCGACAGGTTTGCCCGAAGGGTAAATTATAGAACAAGCATATGTTATCTCCTCAATCTTGACAAAAATAAAGAGGTACTGGTCAGCAATGACTGGGGAAAAAAGGGAAGAAAACTTGAAGAACTTCATTGATAGTAGGTCGCTCTTGAACATGACACTTTCACTCCATCACCATGATTGAGTCGAGTTGGGTTATTCCGTTCACCATGTACCATCCATGGGGTTAATGCTACCGATCCATCATAGTGTCGCCGATATGTTCAAGAGAAATTGCTCATAGAATTCACCAACCCAGCCAATGCCTCATCCACTGCAATACCTTCAAGATCCATTTTTCATGACCACCGCCCTGAACCTTGTATCATCAGATCGTTTTCACCTCCACAAAATCATTTTCTCTGTTTTACGCTGTAGATGTGGGATTCATTAAGGCCCTCCTACGACGAGTCACTTCTTGTCAACATCAACTCATTATCCGAGAAGTTTACCTAGGAACAACTCTTTTAGTACTTTGAAGCTTGCATGCCTCAATGGCAAGTTTCTCACTTCCGGCGACAGGTTTACATCAATGGCCTTCGACCGAAATATTTTGCGTGGTGTTCGACATCGACTCCTATATTCACACCACATGAATTGTACTGCAGTACCTTGAGGGTCATTATCATTATCAGTGATTCCTCTCATGCCTATTAACAGCTTACATCATTGACTGGTAATCGGGCGATGTCTTTCCATGTTCAACTTCAGAACATCTTTTCACATGGATTGACTTGTACACCGGGCGAAGATTGAATGAGTTTGAAGACCCCGGATCTAGTTTCATCCATCTAGGCTCCGATATATTCATGAAAATAAAGACATCAAATGTACTCCATAGCTGCACAGATGGTCATCCAAGCTAAGGATGATGGCTCTACCAGAATCACTAGTATACAATAGCAGATGATTGTCTATCCTATGTACATGAAAATGAATTCATAAATCTGAGCATGGGAATGTCTGCCTTAGCTAGATCATGAAAGTAATATGAAGATAATGTATTTTATTGTATTTTATACAAGTCACCTTCCAGTTCGAAAAACCTCGGATCCTCATGATAAAGCATTTCACCCGACATCAGAAGATTTACGATCTCACGCTTTAGGGGGCAACTATTATAGACATATTTGGGCACTGAAACCCCAATGACATATGTCGATAAACCAAGGGATCTGAAACCCCTAAAAGTGTTGTTTCAAACCCTAAAGGATCAAGGTCAACTGATTACATCATTTCCCAGAAGTTCTCCCTGAAAGACTACTCAGAATTGGTCAAAACTGGACCATACAAACTGCTCCATGTTGAGGGTGTGATGCATCTCACCTGTTACACTAAGGGGTGCAATGCATACTAAAAAGCCCTTCTATAGGGTGTGATGAGTGAAAGTAGACAAATGGCAGAGGCAATTTGCTAGGTGGAAACTCAGAGAATCTTCTAGAAACTACTCATATGGCACTTGCCTCTCTGAATTCTCCCAGGGATGAGTAAGAGATCATGAAATCGCCAAGTGGAACCAAGAACTATCAGTGAAATGACACTAATCAAAAACCTTGAAGTTGACTCACCCCCTTGAAAATATCTATATATGGATCCTTCATCCTAGAGATCCAGGAGGCTGGAATTTCGTATTTTGTAAGGAAGTGTTGTTGGTTTCTCTGTGAAACATTGTATTTTTGGGTGATATAGATTTTCATGAGGTGAAGAGGGCTTTCATGCTGGGAGGATGGCACTAGATCAGACAACTGGGTTGTAATCCTCTCTTCTACTTCTATTAATAAATTTATTTGAGTTTCCTCCATATACTTGTGTATTTTTGAATCTTGTATTTATGTATGCATTTGTATGGTTAATGTACTTCTAATTCTACGTTATTTATGGTATCATAGATCTCTATGATTTGATGGTATTTTGCTGCTTTGCCTCTACAGGTGTTCTTTGAAGCAGGAGAAGTGAGAAAGGAGTGGCAAAGCTCTATCAAAGGAGAGAGGAAACAAGCAAGGAGCCAAGCGAAAGACTGAGGTTGGTGCTCTCTGCTTCTCTCTTATCTATCTCCCATAAAGGAAAACACAAGTTACTTTGAGTTGTTTATTTCTAAGATAGCTACCCGTCTTAGTGAGACTAGCAGATCTGAATAGACACTAGTTTTCCCGGAAACAATCCCACCAACAATGCTTTGGTTCCATTAGTTTCTGATGTTTCTTCCTCCTTGATGGGTACAAGCGTGTGCTTAATCCCATCCATGACAAACTTGTAACAATTTGTCTTTCCATCATGCACTAACTTTCTATCATACTGCCATGGTCTTCCTAGCAGTATGTGACACACATCCATAGGCATAACATCACAAATAGCCTTGTCCTTGTATCTGCCAATATGGAACTCAACCTCACACTGTTCATCAACCAACAGTTTATGTCCTTTTTGTAACCACGACACCTTATAAGGAGTAGGGTGCTTCAACCGTTTCAAGCCCAACTTCTCCACCATCTCTGTGGCAACTGGATTATCCTTACTCCCACTATCGATAATCAACTTACAACATTTCCCGTGTGACTTGCAAACAGTCCAAAATAATGCCTTTCTTTGGTTTGGTCAGCTATCTCCTTTGCTGGTTTCAACAACACCTTATTCAAAACTAAGGCCTCCCCTGTCTCTGGCACATTCTCTACCTTCTGGGGTGGTTTCTTTGCTTCCTTTATCTGAGCAACATATGCTCCTCTTGTTCAAGCTTGTTCACCTTCAAGACACTCATAGGACTTGTGCCCCCACTTGTGGCACCTGTAACACTGAATGGTAGCTCCTCCGCCTCTACCACTACCTCTTCCATGCTGGTATGGCCTTCCTCCCCTAGTGCTACTGTCCTTCTCTACTGTCCATGAGGTCTTTGAACTGCTACCCTCTTCACTATTGTTGGCAGCTTTTCCTCTGCCAAAGGATTGTCCTCTCCCTCTACCAGTTCCTCGTCCTCTCTAGTCGTTCTACTTTCTTGTGATCTTTTCTTCTGCCTTTAAGGCATTCTGGTATGCTTCCTCTATAGTTTTCAGAGAAAGAATACTTATCTTGTCCAATATCTCTAGCCTTAGGCCATTCACACACCTTACTATCTTTTCTGGGTTGTCTTCAGTATAACCAACTCTCAAATTCACCCAATAGAATTCTTTGGTATATTCTTTCACCGTCATTCCTCTCTGCTTCAAATTTTGTACCTGTCAATGCAGAGCAATCTGGTAATCTTTGGGCAAAAACCTGCCCTTCATCTTGGTGACCATTCTGGTCCACTTCTTGATTGGTAACTTATTCAATTTTCTCCACTCTGCTTGGACATTGTCCTACCATAAGGTCACGTGTCCTTTTAGCTTGGTAGTAGTGAACATAAATCTCCTATCTTTGCTGACCTCCTCACATTCAAAATGTTTATCTAGCTCACTAATCTAGACCAACAGCACTTTTGTGGACAAACTGCCATCATAATTCGGAATTTCAGGCTTTGGCTTATTGCTAGCCAACAAGACTGACCTTAACAATCTGATTTCCAGTCCTTCTTCATCTAATCCATCTGTTGTAACTACAGTTTCTTCTTCACTATTATCCCCCACTTCTGGATCCCTTCTTCTTCCTGGTTCTACTACCACCAGTCAGGCATTCAGGATCCTAATCTCCTCTCTCAATTCTTCTTCCACTACTCTTTGATTAGCTCTCCCACGACCTTGCCTTCCAACTTCCATTTCTATGAAAACAAAACTCAAACCTGCTCTGATACCAAAATTGATGGGACCAGCCCTATCCTATAGTTTGGACATGAATATTGATTAATGAAATTATATGAATGTTGATTAATGAAATTATTAAATGTGTGATTTGAGGACGGCTAGATATTATGTTGATTTTTTTTTGATTGGTACGTGTTGGCTATGAGGGAGACACCTGTCTCTGCCTCGGATTCTGTCCTCCCACCTTGTATTGCTATGGAACCCTAATGGCTCTGTTTACTCTGTATTTTTTGCTTTGGCTTGTACGCGCAGTGCTCTAGTTCACTTGGGTCTTTGCAAGAGGTTTTGTGACCTTTCTGTTTGTGCTTCTGTCCTTGACTCGACTCTGTCAACTGGAATCTGTTTACACTATTCGGTCATGGCTCCATTCTGTTAGCTAGGTTTTATTGATATAATGGCGCTGTTTGTTCTCTTCTGTCTATCGGTTAGCTCAAGGGTTTCGAAGCTCGACTCTCTGTCATCTACAAATGGGTTCCTTGGCCCTGAAGGTTTTGTGGGTGCTATCTACGGTTGCTTTCTCCTAAGTACATTTGCTCCTGTATTGTTTTCTTTGCTCACTGTGTTTGCTCCGCGGTGTAATTTTTTATTTGATTCGGTGATTTCAGGTCACAGCCACCAGGTGACCCGGCATTCAACCTCAACTCATCGGCTACAAATGGTAAGTCCTCGCTCTCTACTTTAGTTCTGCAGTTGGATTTTTCTGTTGTGATAAGGGTCTTGCTCCTTTGTGAGCAGGGTTCCCTTACTAGTTAGTGACCTGTCGATTCCTTCCTCCAGCTCGACACTGCTCTTGGGTAAGCGTAGGCTTACAAACCCTCACTGTTCTTCAAGTGGTTAGACTAGTATGAGGTCGTGGTTCCAAACTTGCTAGTCAGGGTTTTCAAGTCATAGTTCAATTGTTCTTTAGCTTTTACAGTTTGTATGTAGGGATTTTATGTTGGGTTTTCGAACTCAGCTCCTATGCTGACATACAATGTATTTTTCTTTTGGTTCTATCTTCGCACTGTAGCACTTGGACATTCTATGTGTGGACTTGAATATGCTTGAAAAGGAAAGAAAAAGATGTATTCAGTTTTATATTGTACCTGTAAATTCGCGTAATCTCTTTGCTGTGATTGTATTCAAGGGTGCTCTGGAACCCTCCTTCATTTTGTTGTAGCTTCCTATTTCAAACGCTTTATGAGATGTTTATGAACTGTGTTTATTTTTTGTAAGTCATATTCGATTCTCCAACTAGTTGTTCGTCCTTCTTGCTTGGTGTTGGTGCTTTCACGAGATCTCATTTGCTTGCTGGATCTGATATTGTCAATGTCTGTTAAGAAATAAAATGCTCATTCGCTATTTCGTTACTGCTGTTAGAAACACACTCAGGCTAGTCTTTAAACAGGAAAATATATATGTAATTCAATGTTGCGATGGATTCAGATATTCATAGGAAATTTGATAATGCTATTCTTATTTTTATTATGCTGGATAACAACCCTAAAATGTTTCATGTTTTTTCTTTTTGTAATATCTGTTGAACAGTTTCAAGAACTCTCAATCAGTTACATGTAGTTACATTTAATAACTGTTATTTCATCCAAATTCTATAATTGATTTAAAATAGTAACTAAAAGAAATTAAAAACAAAAGTGAAGCATATCCTGCTGTTAAGTCCTAAATGCTAGAAACCAAAGAAAATTAAAAGATTCAGGTACCAATGACCTGTCAACCTATCAATCCTATGAGGCAAACACTTTCATTTTGTTCACCCTAAGCTGGATGCTCCTGCATCATTAATTTTCTGCATTTTCATTAGCTCATAGCTTCTACTGAGTGTAGATCCATTCATATATGCTCTCCTTTACCAATTAGATCTTCATGGACATAAATATAAAGCCCATATTTCTTTTTGTTTAATTATGTAATTAAATTTTGATTGGATATGTTTTATATTCCAAATTTGATATTTTGATTTTAAATTGCATTTTAATTAAATTTTGATTGATTTTTGCATCGAAATAGTTGAAGAGATGAGGAGAAGAAGATTTCAATCAACGAGAATGCTCTAGCAATAGAAGAATATGATTTTGGGGTAATGAAAATTGATTAAGCAGAACTACTCTTCAACAACTTTCATATTGAGAATTGTATTTGTAAAATTATAAATAGTGGATTGTAGAATGTACAAAAAGGGGCGTCTCTGCTCTACAATTGTGGAATTCTTAAAAATACTATTGTAATAAGGATTTAGAGTTGTAGGTGAGAGGAGAGAAAATCTCAGATATGGAGAATTATTGAGGATTTTCCTTTTGCATTCTGAATTATGTATGAATGGAAGAGCTTGCACTATTGCAAATCTTGTTTTAGCAACAGAAGTTCAAATCATTGTAAAGGATTGTTGGAGACCAGAGCCAAAGAAACAAATTCAATAAATTGGTATTTATAATACTATTGTTTTAAATACTAGTTTCATTTTATGATGGAAGAAATGTGTCATTTTATTCATATTTGTGCACTATTGTCAATATGAGTAATTTTCCTCAATAATATGTTATTATTTATCTCTGTTCTTGTGGGGTAAATTATGATTTATCAGTAACTATTTGCTCAGAAACCTGTCTTTTAATTCTGATAACAAACAATAATATTATGTGAAATATTTCCTTGTATTATTGTTTAATCATCCGCATTACTGATTTAACAATCACCATCATTTTGTGAACTGCTTCCTAAATGTTGTTGATTGATTATCTTAGTTAAGAGGTATCTGAACATGATGTATTTTTGTATTCATAATGTCAGTGAATTGAACTACTTTGTTAGCTTGATATTAATGATAAGACATACATATTTAAATCTCAATCATTTAAATATTATGCTCTTGGTTGGGTTAGATCTATATCTACCTAATTGAGATAGGATTATGATACTTTTCCTCTTGCTTGCATTTTACGATACTTTTGCATTTAGTTTTAATTCTACATTCCTCGAAGTCCTCTTATCAAAGAGACAAACTTTAGTTGTGGCTTGGCTGAGCCCTGGATCAACTTAAGGGTCACCTTCTTGCCTGATCAACAAGAGGGCCAATCTGATGTCTCTTCTCTATTGGTAGATGAAAGTCATATTTTAAGCCATTGGAGATAGAGAGAAGGTAATTGGACCTAGTTCAACCAGTCGAACTCACCATTTCAATTGAAAAGGAGTTGTTATAAGGTCTGGACCAAGTGGTCTCCCTTACAGTGTTGTAGGTAGAGAATTTTGATCCTTCAGCATTTTTGGCACTAGAAGGAGGGCCTGAATATTTGTTGTCTATTGGAGTTTTATATTTTAAAATTTCATTTAATCACAATGTCTCCTCTTAAAATTCCAATTTGGAGTTGTATTTCTGGATGTGCATCTACCAATACTCCACCAGAAGTGGTAAGACTCTTGTCTCAGGTAAATTGTAATGGTAAGACGAATACTTCTGCATTTGATCATGCTTTTCAATTTATTAAAAAAAATTCAAATTCTGATTTTCAAGGAATTTATGAAGATATTTTATGCTGAAATTTTACTCTTACATTCTCGGGAAAAGCCAAAAGTTGGTGTCAATCTCTTCCAGTTCCCTCTATTCACAATTGGGATCAATTTAACACAATGCTCCTAGGTAAATTTGATGGTTATAGCTATGAACAGGTATGTGATGAAATTGAAGATATATGAAGGTTTGAAAACGAGTCTTTGATTGATTTTACCATTAGATTTCATTTAAATTCTTTGAAATTTAAAATTGAAGATAAACTTTTGGAAGAAGAATTATTAGAATGGTTTGAATATATTTATTCGCTTCCTTCCAATCACAATGCATGTGAAATTATGTCAAGCCTTTCTCAATATCCTCCTAATTTTATTAGCATAATTGAGAATTCCAATATGGAGTTACAATCTAATGATGATGAAGTGGCTTCTATTATGTACAATCAATTCCTTCATTTAATGCACACTTCCCTCAGTGTTAATAATGATCAAGATGCACCTTCACATGTCAGTGAATCTCAGTTACAAAGCTTGGAAAATTTTACTATTCAAATGCAAGAAGATACTAGCAACAATCTTGGAGAAAAAGTTGTCTTGAAATTTGAAAATCACTGTGTATTAAATTCAGAAAAGCAGATTATAAACAGCAAGTACAAGAAGAAATTCAAGTCTCCAATAATATGCAATCTGTTGTACAAATTTCTGAATATCCTCACGTTGATCAAAAGACAAATTCAGGGCAGCAAAGTAACATTCTTCAAGAAAGCATTAATAGAGAAGTGAATGATCATAAATCTAAAATTTGCAATCAAGAAAATGCACTTGAATCTCCAAACAGAGATTATTTTAGATTCATTTTTTCAGATTCACATTTTTCCCTTTATTCCTATATTTTTGCTGATAACAATTTATCCCCTCTTGACATTAATGCTATTTCAGAAAACAGAGAGCCTAATATAAATGAATTGCCAATTAGTTTTTATCAAGATAGAGAATCAATCATTGATCATTCTTCTAACTTTAATGAATAGGTGCTTCCTATTCCTTCTTGTTTTGATATATTGGATGAGATTCAAGGGATTCTTAGAGAGTGTTATCATGTCATTTATGATATTTACTCTACCATTGAGAATGTTGATTTTTTTCTTCTCAAATGAATCCTCATGAGAAAATTCAAATCACATGTGGGAATGAAGAACATTCTAACTCACAAATTGTTCCAACTAATTCTCATTCTCAAGAAAAAAATTATCTTCATGATTTTCGCATTCAAGAACCCATTCCAATCTATGATTTATATGATGATCAAATTCTCACTCATATTCATAATCCTGACCCTCTCTCTAATTCACAAGTTGATATTGGCAATCATTTGAATTCCATTATTCTGGTCAATTCTTATGAAGATAAAATTGCTTCAAGACAACCCCAATTGTGCTATGACAATAATTTTAATACTAGTGTAAAATACGATTCAATTTTGCTATTATTCCTTCATTTATTTCTTTTAATTTCAAATTTATTTTTCTTTTTTTATTTTTCAAGTTTTAGATATCTTATGCTAACGTATTGAGTAGTTCAGTATTGAACACTCAATTTATGCATTTCCTGAATGGGAAAATGAAGTTTCAAATTATAATCATGAACATCAAGAGTTATTTCTCTTCCAATTTCAATTGATGTTCATCTACTATCACTTTCTTCTTTTTTCTCAAAAGAAGTGACAACAAGAAAGTTTATTTTCACAATATGACCAACAATCTAATTCAATTAATTGTCTTTCATTGACTCTATCAGATTTCCATCCATATTTCATACACCCCTTTGAGATACATTTGGAAATTTATCCTACACGAAAGATTTTTTAAATTTAACATATGCACATAGCACTGACAAATTTTTGCGGGCCATTGTATTTACAAATTGATTTTCACAATTTGGCCCATTATCTTCTCTTTTGAATCTCTCCCAATCATTAATGGAAATCCATCCAGATTTCTATGATTTAGTTGAAATTTCGCTAGAAATGATATTTCAAGAAAAGCTAACTGCAAATAAACTACCTTCTCTAATTATATTAGCAATTAGTGTGCATACTAGATTCAAATTTATTTTTATTCATTTAACCATATTTTTATTACTAATGTTTGACATGTATATACATATAGGAAACAAAAAACTTACATGTTTACATTGGAAGTATGACTATACCTAGCCATGTTTCTTTCCATTTAGTTAAATTAGAAATAGATTAATTTAGATTAGATTCTTTTTTGTTTTCATTTATTTTATTATTTAGATTTTTAATAAGAGAGTAATAAATCTTAGTTTTTTTGATACCCCTTTCATTTGCCGGAACAGTGGCTTAAAACATATCAGAAGCTTATGAATCACTTGATTGTCTTGCTTTTGTAAAACTCTCTCACATTGACAAAAATGTTTTATTATCATGTATGAAGAAATTCCAAAAAATTGTTATGGCTAACAACCTTTGATTCACGAGTACTTCTAAAGAGCTCATATTCACCACTCTTGTCCTTCGATGTAATTTGAGGAGGATGCACTCTGAAAATTCATTACTTAGCATTTTAAACTAAATAAAAAGATGATCTTGAACATATGAAAATTTTGAGAAATGCATTGGAGAACTTGAAGATTCATAAGGTAAATTTACAGTCAAAATTCTTCCAGGTATGCATTAACAAGTTCATCTTCATCTATTGTTTGATTTTATTTTTCATAATTTATTTCCTATTTATGTTCTGATTATTTTTGCAGGTCTTCATTAGCTTGATTTAGAAGACTTGAAGCAAGAAGGCAACCATTTCTAAATATGCAATAGGTTAAGGGAAGTATTTGTTGTTTTGTCAGAATTTGAGGATTTTTTTATTTTCTTATATTCATTAAAGCCATGATATACCTTTAATAAATTATCGAAAATTTCATATTGGATTATAAAAATATCGTAACTTTCCTCATAAGAAAGTTATGATAACATCTTTCTCCGATCGAATACTCCCGATGGTTAATTAAATTATTACAAGGGGGTTTTTTATTAAAAGATGAAGTTAAAGTTGACCGCTTTCTTTTGAATTAAATAATTCAAGAGTTGTTGGCCCCACATGATTGTCATGTAGCCTTATCGGATCTTCTAAATATCAGAACATTTCATATAAGCATCAATCAAAACATTGCGATGTCCATACAACCCCCAGACCTGATATGACATTTAAATCTAGTTTTAAAAAGATATTGCATCCATTCATAAATCAAAATTTTGGTTGGGGAATATGTTTAAAATTTCCAATGTCTCGGATCTTATATGAAATTAAATCCAGATAATAAATTATCGGGTCTATTCCTCATCGCACATCGGCGTATCAACAATGTTACATCCCATACTTGTTTCAAATCTTCTAATCGTCGATCTCTGAAATCCCAATCCACTAATCTTTGATATCTCGATCTGCTCATTCTCCGATAAATGACTTCGCCAATACTATGATCTCCATACATCTTCGATACTCCGATCCCTGATAAACTTCCCGCTATTCATATCGGAACTTACATATCACAACTTCCAATCGGCTGCTACCCTTTTGCACACTTAACATCAAATCTATGATAAACAACCCGTGACATCCCTTCCTGCTTGTATTTTTTAATCGTCACGTTCAAAATTCTATTGGAAGGTGAGAAAATTTCATGTTTCAAAGGAATAACCATAATATTTCGCAAACATTTTTCTCTCATAACACTCATGTGTACAGGCCTACGGGAATTAATGTTTTTACTTAGCAATATGAGTAAATAATTATATTCTGCCTCTTATCTATGTAGTTGGAATGAAATGCTAATAACTCATTATTACTCTAATTTGCTACAAAATGGAGGAAATTTTCGATAAAATGCTTGTATCAAATGATCTTATCCATGGTTTTAACTATTCCTGTTTCGAATTTCATAATTTCTGATTTAAGTTGAAGCACGACATCAAATTCATTCCTATTATTTTTCCTTTGGTCACATTTGTTTTTATGAAAGGACTCAGCCTATTTGAGAGCTTGGATGTATTTTAATAATAATTTTAACAAATCCAAGTATTCATTCATCGGAACGACTTTGTGACTACAGGGTTATACATTCTTTATAGTGCTATGCAAATGGTCCTTTTTACTCTTCTCAACAATCTGCTTTTCTAATAACGAATATGGAACATATAAAGGTAATAGATCATGGTTAGTTCATGTTTAAATTCTCTTTTATTTGAATTTTTGATATATCACTCCATACTTATCATATAAAGATTTAATTCCTCTTCATATATATAATCACTACATTATTTGAATTTTGAATCGATTTCAATATTTTGGAGCTGATATAAATATAGAATGGAAAAAACACAAAGAGAACAATCATCACTCCAATTTATTAAGAAGCATATCTTCATTCTAGGGATTTGGTTTATAACAGATTCCTTGAACATGAAACATTGTTCCCTTTTATTTTACTTCTTGTTTTAGTTTAGATTTAATAAGTGATGATTTTGGGTTAATAAAATTTCAGTCAACTTCTTCATGCTTTTAATTCTAATTAAAAGAATAAGTTATCATCTTTTGGAGAAAATGATGTCTCTCAGATAAGATTAAATGAAATTCTCCAGTGGTAAGTTTCATATGCCCACATTCTTTCATTTATATTTCTTTACTTTTCGTTTCAGTTTTGTTTTAATTTGTGTTGATATGAAACTATATTTTTGCAGGTCTCCATGAATTATTTTCACCCCTCTACCAAATCAAATTTGGAGCTCATTTCTACTTTGTTCGGTTTTCTTTCAAGTTTTTGGAAGAAGCAGTAGTGATCCTCATTGAATCAACTAAACCAGGGAGTTTCAGAACCTTTAATTTTTTTCTTAAGTGTTGTTTTTTTAGAAAAATGGTTAAGATTCTTTTGTGCAGGTTTTACTTTGAAACAAAAAAGATTTGCAGTAGGGAGAGACTTCTCATTTAAAATTTTATCTATCATCACTGCTATTTCACCCTTTACATTTTGAGAGCCTCATCATTTATAACTCCTCAGGATAAAATTTATTACATTCTCAACAAAAGATGAACTTTCACATGATTGTATTATTTTACTTATTTTGTCGGGACATTTGTATACTTAATCTTGTTGGAGTTGGTTCTCTAAATTTTTATTTTTCTTTTAGACTTCGCTTTCTTCATTTTTAGAGTTTGTTGATTCCTTTTTACTTCAGTTTGAAGTTTTTTTTTCCATTCCCTTTTCCTTTTGCTTTAGGTTTTGGTTTGATTTTGGTAATTCCGCCATATTTATGCGAAAGACCTTTTCCTCATCCAACAGTGGTTGACATACATGGGAAAATATTTTAACTCTATCTATTTTAGTGAGTTTCATTTATCATTAAAGACATATCTTTATAGAACCATAAATCCCTCTTGCTTTAAATATTTTTCATGGAGAAGCACACATCTTTACTAAGTGATATAGTTTACCTTTTTAAGGAAAGAACTAATTTGAGTTTAACACAATGGTTCCGTCCATCCCCTCCACTTTATAAAATCCTCTGATTGATAGTCATTGGGAAAGAACTTGGAGTCAACATTATGAAAGTATTATGTCCATTAAACATAAGTCTCTATTACCATCCCACTTCTTTCACTCAAGTACATCATAAACTAAAAGCTTGCAAATGCACTTATCAAAAGGGTGGTTAAAAGAAGAAGCATGTGAAATATGAGTAAACCCGTCAGGGCTATGGACACTCGCTAGAAGTGGAGCTAGGCTTGTATGGCATAAAAGACAACTCATTGGGGTATTTTTCAAGCTCACTGGCAATGAAGCTATGTCAGGGACCATTCATAACAATGGATATATGCTTTATCAAAAAAATCCTGCATATACCTTCTTCTATTTTTCATATGAGGTAACTTTAAAATAAAATTTCCCAAATTTTGGATTTCTAACTTTTACTCAAGTCTGCTTTAAGTACTTATCTTCAAACTCATATTGCTTAATCTATTTAGGTGAGACCTATGAAAATTTTTCATTGTTATACAATTTTGTGGACTCCGTTACTTTTAATCTTTGGGTAAATTAAAGTCCATTATCTTTAATAAGAGATAATTTGTTCTTCCCAGTGTGTCACCATTGTTGTAGAGAAAACCCAACACCCCGCATTTTTTACTTATTTACTTCAAATAATGGGAACCCTTTACATTAATTTTTGGCTAAACACCTTTTATGATTTTCATTTACTTAATTGTCCTACAATTTTGCCATATTTTTATTTTCATTGGAATTCTATTTTGATTGTTTCATTGAACTCACTATTTCGCTAGCTTTCCATTGGTACTTGTTTCGTATCATTTGGTTATCTAATTTGCAAATGACACTCCCTTGAAGTTTGATCATTTTGTCACCTGAGTTAAAAAATGTACAAAATGTATAATATTTTAACTTTTGCAATTAGATTATCATTCATTGTAAGTATTAACTCTTAGTTAATTTTTATTAATTTTTTCATTTTTCACTAACTATCTTACAAAATGACTCAGCCAAATCATACAAAAATGTGTTTTCAAGATCTCGATAATTTATTCCAACTTCTAATTATAAAAGAAATTACCAAACCCGAAATCCCAAAATTGCAAAATAGTTGTAATTCATTTTGTAGAATTATTAATTCTACGTGGACTCCACTTCATCTCACTTCAAAACCCTCAATTTCAAAACCTTGATTTCCAATTCCCCATTTTAAACTTCTAATCTTGTTGAACCTCCAATTTTCCAATTTTCGATATTGCATATCGGTAAAACCTATATGTGCTAATTTTAAAATCACCAAAACTCTGATTGTGATTTGATTTTTTTTGTTTTATGTGATACATTAAAAAAATTTAACATAAATTTTTTTTTTGTGACTCGTTATGACCCTTGACACTGTCCACCTCACCTCACTCATCCTCCATTTTCCACGTAACATAGGGTTGGGTTATAAAGGGTAGCTTGGGTAATATGGTTGGTTTTTTATTTTAAATAACACATTTTTAAAAATATAATAAAATACTATATTTTTATTATAATAAATATATTATAATTATAATATAATTAATTTATAATATTAATATAATTATATTATATTTTAATTAAATTTTTAATTTATTTTAATTATTAATTAATTAGGTTTTATAATTTAATTATTTTTTAATTACTTAAACAATGTTAATAATTAATTTGTAAAATAAATTAATTTAATTTCAATAATCATAATTAAATTAGTATTAATTAAAAAAATTATTATAATTTAATTTAGGATTAGGCTTTAATTAAAAATTAGTATCTTTAGTTGAGGCAATAAATTTTTCATAATTCTAGCAGTTTTAACTCAACTTTAGAAGCTCATATGTTGAGTTTTACTTAGCCAAATGAAGTTTAAGATGACTTGTCAATAGACAAGATCATGGAGAATATTTTTGAAGTGGTCTCATATCCATATTTAATTATTTAACAGGTCTAAGATTTAGCAAAAGATCAAGCTCCAAATATTTAAACAAAACTAATTTTCTACATTTTCATTTTCTCACAGCTTCTACTGACTAAAGATCCATTCATCTATGTTGTTCCTTACCAATTAGATCTTCACAGTTATCAATAGAAAGCTCAAATTTATTTTTATTTAATTATGTAATCAAGTTTTGATTGGATATGTTTTATATTCCAAATTTGATTTTTTGATTTTAATTTGCATTTTAATTAAATTTTGATTGATTTTTGCAGGGAAACAGTTGAAGAGATGAGGAGAAGAAGATTTCAACCAATGAGAATGCTCCAACAATAGAAGAATATGATTTTGGGCCAATGAAAATTAATTGAGGAGAACTACTCTTCAACAACTTTCCTATTGAGAATTATTTTTGCAAAATTATAAATAGTGGATTGCAGAATGTACAAAATGGGGCTTCTTTTCTCTGTAATTATGGAATTCTTAAAAGCACTATTGTAAGAAGGATTTAGAGTTGGAGATTAGGGCTCGCGAGGGTTTGCGTTAAACAACAGTGGAATTCGCAGGTCGCTGTAACCACTGGAACCTGCTACCGTCGTCGTCCGCTGCCGTAACCAGATCAATAACTCCACCTTACAGTGCACGGGTTGACTTGTCGGGACCTTGAGGGGCATATACCGTTTAGTTTTTCTACCGGTCGACAGCTTGCTACCTGTTACAGTCAGATCATTCCCAGTGCTTTGCTTATGCTCCGTTATTCCAGCTAACCGAGGTGTCCTCCGTTCCAAGAAGCAACTGTTGTCATGGATGATCTGGAAGCCGTTGATTACTCAGCCGACCCGCTGGAGGGGTTTCCCATTTGGCGCACATCTTTCTCCACATCGGAAGGTATGTTCAGTTCTGGCCTCACCGGTAGTTTTTCTCCATACTCCTACATGGAACCATCACGGACTCAACAGGTGGTTCTTCCAGATGAACCCCCTACCTGGCCAGCACTCTCTACCCCCCCTCATTCCCCGGAAACCCTTAGTTTCATGTTTGGCTGCTTGAACCCAAACCCTGGTTTGGACCTCCCTGCGTCAAGCTCTCTTTCCCAGCCGTTTGTTCCTCCATCGGTTCCCACAGCTCCGGTTGGATTTAATCCTCTTGTTTCCACCGACCCTCCTTTAGGCAATTTTACGGCCGTTCCACCGCTTGACAGTTCTGTCCCTGGTTTGGCGAGGTTCCCAAACCCTTCTTCGCATAACCCTAACCCTCCCCCTGCAACATTTGTTCCTACTTCGAGCCAGGTTCTCCCATAGCCTCCTTTGGGATCTAAGAAGAAGCATAAGTGTTACAAATCCAAGGCGGACGACATTTTTCTCAGATTAGAAGAAGACATTCAGTGGGGCGAGATAATGGATTTCGCCGACAGGGTCCTGGTCGGACGCATAAGAGGACAAAATCACACGGCCGCTCGCTTGAAAGCATGGGCATTCGAGGTTTGGGGTCACCATCTGGTTGACATCCCCTTCGTGCAAACTTTTGTGAGGGGATGGTTCGCTCTGAGATTCACTCGTGCCGATCATACCAACTGGGTATTGTCCTCTTACTGGCACTTTGAACATGCCTCGGTGCTACTCAAGAGATGGACGCCCCTTTTTTATCCTGAGACAGAGCAGATAGGCATCAGACCTGTTTGGATTAGGCTACCTGGATTACCCCTTCAATACTAGTCCGAAGACATATTCCGGCAGATTGGCAATTCGATTGGTACCTATATGGAATATGATAAGTCCTACCAGCTCACTGGCATGATGGCATATGCTCGGATCCTCATCAACTTGGACACCGGGGGAGGCCTACAAGAGTATATCACTATACAATGGAGGGACACATCCCACAAACAAATCGTTGACTATGAAGGCATTCCTTATCGTTGTCGTAGATGTCACAAGGTGGGGCATTTATACAAGGATTACCCTCTCCTGCAGAAGAACAAAGATCCAGAACACCCTGGAGGATTCCCCTCCCAGCAAGTAAATGATCTGGTCCTGGAGGGTCGCAATAAGGAGATTGGGGTCCCCCAAGGTTCTCCTGATACAGCGGGAGCGGTCAAGGATCCCTCAGCCACTAACCAGCCTCTGCCAACTCCTCCAGCCAGCACCGATCATTCTCAGGACATCATCTCGGACCCGGTTATGTTTCATACATATTTATCTCACTCATCTCCTGTGTTTGGCTTATCTGATGTCATTGCATCACATTCCTGCATCGACACATCTCCCACTTTATCATCGCTCTTGACCTTTGTGGGAATATTTAGATCCCTGGGTCACGTCTCATCCCCCTCCCTATTATGCTCCCTTCCTCTCCCCTCACTCATTTCCTCCCCCTGTAATATGTTCCTACCATCCTCCTCCCTCCCATCTGGTGCCTTACCCTCTCCCCTCGGTACTCCCTCTGACCCAGATCGAGGGATAAAAGTGATGATGCGATTGGACTGGAACCTGAAGCTACCCCTGTCTCTCACAAGACATCCAGGGGCCGACCCTCTCAGCTCACTCAAGCTAGACACGTGGCAAGAGAAGAAGTTGCCCTTGGGTGACAATAAACCATCCTCATGGCCCTTAAAGCTAGGAACGTCCCTCAATCGCATCCCTCATGAAGATTATCTCTTTCAACTGCAGAGGGTTTGCTAGTGTGCCCAAAAAACTAGCTCTTAAAAGGCTGCTCACTTCATCCCAGACATAAATTATATTTTTACAAGAAACGCTTTGCTTGGCTGATTCCCTTATACACACTCTTCATGCTTGGATGCCTAATTGGACCTTTCATGCCCTAGATGCGTCTGGGAGATCTAGGGGCATTGTTATTGGGATCTGTAACAAAGCTCTGGAGATTAGGAACACATGGGGAGGGAGGGGTTTCATTGGCATGGATATTTTTGCCCACCCTCTAGAGATGGAAATTCACATTATAAATGTTTATGGCCCCTGTGTAGACAGGGCTAATTTCTGGAGAACCTTTCTGGACTCTGGTCTCCTACAGGTGGATAACATCATTCTAGGAGGGGACTTAAATTTTTCTTTGGGCTTCAGTGAATCTTGGGGTCACTCGGCCCATGTTGACAATTTATCAGACACCATCTCTTCCCTTCTGGAGGAACATCAGTGGGTGGACATTCCTTCCGCCAAGATTCAATATACTTGGACCAATAACCGCAGTGGTGAACACGGTCTTGCCAGAAGACTTGACAAATTCCTCATCAAAGAGGATTTTCTGAACAATCTCCCTCACATACAACAATGGGTTGGTATTGGAGGCATCTCAGACCATAGGCCAATATATATGGAATTGGCAGATGTAAATCAGAAGATAAGGAGCCCGTTCAAATTCAATGCCTCTTGGCTTAAAGATCCTTCATACATACAGTTGGTCATTAAATTCTGGCAAACCAGCCCTATACTGGACAATGAGGATCATACTGATGGTTTCATAAGGAAATTGACTGAACTTAAGAAGGTCTCTAAAATGTGGGCTCATCAAAAACGCATAAATGATGACAAATCTCTAAGGGAGGCAGAGAGAGCTATTGCAGCACACGAGGACATCTCAGATGGCACCTTTCCCATAGTTGAGAGTAAAGAACTTTACATCTCTCACATTAAGAAGCGCTCTCAAATCCTTGAGGAGAGGGAAGAAAGTTGGAGACTCAGGAGTAGAGCGATTTGGCTCATCGAAGGAGATGACAACACTAAATTCTATCATAAATTTGCTAATGGTCGAAAAGCTATTAATACTATTTGGGAATTGAACGATGAGCAAGGGCAGTTAGTTTCATCACAGAAGGACCTGGCTAGACTTGCCATTGATCATTTTAGGAGCATCTATAAGGCACCCTGAGCTGCAAACATGTTGGAGATCATGCGAATAACTGAACACTTCCCCAGATTCGTCCATCAAGAAGACACAGAAGACCTATTGAAGGAAGTAACGATGGAAGAGTTAGAAGTAACACTAAAATGGTTCAAGAAAGACAAGAGCCCTAGCCCTAACAGATGGACCATTGAGTTCTACATTGCTTTCTTTGAAATCCTGGGGGAAGACCTGCTCAATATTATGGAAAATTGCAGGAGTGTTAGAATATCCTCGGCCATTAAATCTACCTTCATTGCCCTCATCCTGAAATCAGATAACCCCTCCTCCTATAACGATTTCTGGCCCATTTCCCTTTGTAATTGTCTATACAAGATTATCTCCAAGATAATCACTAATCGCCTGAAGCCTATACTCTCTCGACACATATCATCTGAACAGTTTGCTTTCCTGCATCATAGACAGATCCATGAAGCTATTGCCACTGCACAAGAGCTCCTCCATACCTTGCAAATTAAAAAACAAAAGGGTATGATATTGAAGGTAGACCTCTCAAAGGCTTTTGATAGAGTAGACTGGCTTTACATCAGACTATTGCTAACCCATCTTGGTTTTCCTTATGAATTTATAAAATGGATTATGGGATGTATAATAGATGTATCTTATAGAGTGTTACTCAATGGGGAAGCTACATCTTTCTTCAGTTCAGAGAGAGGACTCAGGCAGGGATGTCCACTCTCACCCTTACCTTTTTTAATCATCATGGAAGGATTAAGTATGGCCATATCAACTGCTCGCGAGAGGAATCATTGACAGGCATCAAGATAGTAGATAATTGTTTCCTCACCCACCTATTATTTGTTGATGACATTCTCATATTCTTAAATGGAAGTATTGGGGACACCACGGCCCTCCAGAACATTTTCAATCTGTTCCAACAGGCTACTGGGATGTCAATAAATAACAGTAAATCCTCAATTACTTCGGTGGGCTGCTCCCAGCATGAGATATTATATACTTTATAGCGCTTTCCTTTCTCCTCTCAAAACCTGGCAGAAGGGATTAAATACTTGGGCTTCAGATTAAAGCCTCTTGGTTATAGGATAGCGGACTGGACATGGCTCATTGCGAAAGTGGAGAAGAGACTTCAAGTATGGTACCATAAATATTTATCTCGGGCTGGTAGGTTAATACTTATCAAAGCAGTGATAGAAGCCACTCCAGTCTACTGGATGACCCTGGCATGGATACTGAAAGGTATATTGAACATATTACAAAGTATTTGCTGCAGATTCCTTTGGAAAGGCAATCAACAGGGTAGGTTATTCGCCTGGGTCAAATGGGACACTATAGCAAAACCCAAGAGCTGGGGAGGATTGGGCATCAAGAGACTTGACCTCTTCTCCAAAGCATTGGTGGCCAAGCTTGGTTGGCAGCTTATCACCAGTAATAGTCTCTGGTCCCATGTAATTCAATTGAAATATATTTGGCCCATGAATCTGATGGACTGGATTAGACAGCAGCATGGAACGAGGAACAACATCTCCAATATATGGAAAGCAGTCATCAGTTCACTTCCCCTACTATGATATGGTATTACGTGGTGCATTAAGGAGGGAAATGTTGTGCGTATCGGTTTGGACCCATGGGTAGGATGTGGTAATGCCCACAGATTACCAATAGACTTAATAAGGCATCTACATGAAACGGGGGTCATCCACATCAAACGCATTGGTGACAGCATAAACTCTTCATTTATACAACAGGCATGGAAAATGACTCAAGACTTGGAAATCCCTGTGCAGTGGTAGTAGGATTAGCAGAGCTATACGGATGCACTCACCCAGATACACATCCATCTCACTGAAGGACCAGATGAGATCATTTGGGCTTTTGCAAAACACGGTGTATATTCTCCGAAACAAGGTTACATTAGACTGAGGGAACCTCACAAGCCCCAGAACATACTTCCGACTTGGAAATAGCTATGGAAACTCAAGGCGGCCCCTTGCTCACGTTTATTGATGTGGAACATCCTCTTTGACAAGATCCCCACTGGTGCTAATCTGATGAAAAGATCGTTTCATGGTCCGTTCTGGTGCCACCTTTGCCGGAACGAAGAAGAAAGCACAGAACATCTTTTTCTTAATTGCCCCTCATCCAAAGAATATTGGAATTCCATCATTTCTCATTACCCACCCTTAAAAAATTGGAATGGACATAACATCATGGATGCTTGGAATACATGGTGCACAAATCATAAGGGAAAATCCAAGAGCTTACCTCTGCTTGCCTGCTGGTCATTATAGATTGCCCGGAACCAAGCTATCTTCAACAAAAGATCCCCCCATTGACCTACCATCTTGAACCATACCATTGCAGACTTCGACCTTCTTCCTAAAGAAGCCCCCAGCGCCCCTCCCCAATCTATCATACCTGAAAACATTGACAAAGCTAAGCCCTGGGCGTATTTTGACGGCTCTGCGCAGAAGGCTGGATGTGGGGGTGGTGCCATCCTTCACCTTAATAATAATCATTGCTACAAGATCCCGTTTAACCTAGGCAAAGGAACTAATAACTTCGTTGAACTTTGCACTGCAAAAAATATTATCCATTTTGCACTAGCAAAACAATGCATACATCTACAGTTGTTTGGTGACTCTCAAATCGTATGCAATTGGTTGAATGATGCATCTCATTGCAATGCATTTTCATTAAGGCACATATTAGATGAAGCTAAAAGATTGATATCATCATTTGACTCCTTCGTCTATCGACACATTTACAGGGAGCTCAACACAGAAGCAGATCGCCTATCCAAAGATGCAGCGCATAGACATGGGAACGATTGGTTGATTTAGGAGGAGATAGATGGGGTATACTACCAACACTATCACAGAACTTTTGATGATCTTGGGTTTTAAATGGGTTGTGAGCCCCATATATATTTCGATTATCATTGTATATATTGCACATATTTACTTTTTTTTTTATACTGGTACAAACTGATCATGTTACCTTAGTCATTTCTCTCTGCGAAGAGATGGATATATTTTGACCTTGCTCACACTATGTTAAGCAAGCAGATATAGATATAGTACACTAGAAATCGGACTCCCTGCGTGGAGACATAACAACTCTCTTTTTTTATCATAATCTTATGTGACTCATCAGGCAACTGCCTCCATATGAATATGTATCAGCATCTACAAAATGTAATTTCTTAAATCAATAGAAATTACGACTTTTTTCCAAGGGAAAAAAAAAGGATTTAGAGTTGTAGGTGAGAGGAGATAAGGTCTCAGATCTACGGGATTATTGAATATTTTTGTTTTGCATTCTGAATTATGTATGAAGGGTAGAGCTTGCACTATTGCAACTCTTGTTTTAATAGAAAAAGTTTAAAGCATTGTAAAGGACTATTGGAGACCAGAGCCAGATAAACAGATTCAATAAATTGGTATTTATAATACTATTTTTTTAAATACTACTTTCATTTTATGATGACATAAATGTGTCATTTTATTCATATTTGTGCACTATTATCAATGTGAGTAATTTGCCTCAATAATATGTTACTATTTCTCTTCTCTTGTGGGTTGAATTCTGATTTTTGAGTAATTGTTAGCTCAGAAATATGTCTTTTAATTCTGATTTAACAAATAATAATATTCTATGAACTATTTCCTTGCATTATTTTTTAATCATTCAAGTTACTGATTTAACAATCATCATCATTTTGTGAACTACTTCCTAAATGTTGTTAATTGATTATCTTAGTTAAGAGGTATCTGAATAGAATTTGTTTTGGTATTCATAATGTCAGTTAATTGAACTACTTCGTTAGCTTGATATTCATTATAAGCCATGCATATTTAAATCCCAATCATTTAAATATTATGCTCTTGGTGGGGTTAGATCTATGTCTTCCTAATTGAGATAGGATTGTGATACTTTTCCTTTTTCTTGCATTTTAGGATAATTTTGCATTTGGATTTAATTCTACATTCCTAGAAGTCCTTTTATCAAAGAGGAAAACTTTAGTTGTGGCTAGGCTGAGCCCCAGATTAGCTTAAGGATCACTTTCTTACCTATTCAGCAAGAGGGATGATTTATTGTCTCTTCTCTATTGGTAGATCAAAGTCATATTTTAAGCAATTAGAGATAGAGAGAAGGTAACTAGACTTAGTTTAACCAATCGGACCCACCATTTCAATGGAAAAGGAGTTGCTCTAAGGTCCGGACCAAGTGGTATCCCTTATAGTGTTATAGAGAGAGAATTTCAAGCCTTGAATAGGGTCCAAGTGGAATAGGTAGATGGTCACCAATATCCACCTGGATAAATCCACCCCCCTTAAGAATAAATGGACCCCATTGCATTGACTACCTCCATGAGATGGGGAAAATTTTGCTGAACTTTGTCCCTAGTAATCCACTTTCCTTGGTGCAAGAGCTGGTCAGCTTTAAAAACTTGATACAGTTGGCTCCTATGCTTGCAAGTGTTTTTGATTTATGTGTTTATGATCCGATATGTTGTGGCCTATTCAATGTAGTCTGGGTTAATATTTTTTAGTATCAACTGCTTAACAATATTTGATGTGTCCAACAAGGGTGGAAAGTATCGTCGAAGGTGGTCTGCATTGAAAACGAGGTGCAAGCCAAGGAATGGGGGATAGTGAGCTCAAAATAATTGTCTCCCATAACCTTGGTGATGTTGTAGAACCTGTATCAGAGTGGTTGAAGCTTTTGATGGGCTCCAATAAGATGTTCTTTCTATAAATGCAACCAAACATTGTCTCCCACATGAAATTTATGTGGCGCTCGATGTTGATCATACTGTTGTTTGTACTTGGCATTGGATTTATCCAAGATTTTGTGTACATTCTAGTGGATTTATTGAATGCACTCAATAAACCTAGTGGCTTTATCAGATTCAGACTAAACATGGAAAGATTCTTCTTGTGTAGTTGCAAAAGGCAGTGCAACATCCAAGGGACATAATGGTTGAAATTCCTTGCCCACTTGAAAGGGGTTGTGTCTAGTCGAACTATGGAGAGCCCTATTATAGTTGTGTTGCACATAGGGAAGAATCTCATCCCATGTTAATGGATGCTTAGAGTTGTACATGCATAGTAAGTGCACAACCATCCTATTGATGACCTCTTTCTGGCCATCAGTTTGGGGGTGGAATGCAGTCTACTTAGTGAGCTTGGTGTCCAATAATGACTTAAGGATCGAACAAATTATGCTTAGGGACGAGTTATCTCGATCTAATATAATGGTATGTGGGATCCCAAAATGTACCCATACTCATTAAGGTTTAAGATTTAAGATTCAAATCCCACGCCCAAAAAAGAGGGTCTTGAGTGACAAAGGAATGAGATAATGGATAAATTTTCCTAGATCCTTTAGTGGGTATTAGCAGGCAAAGCATCTTCATCTAGTAGTAACTCTGTAGATACCACCTGCTTTAAGGTTCATGCTAACTTTGAAATTCCTATATTTAAAGCCCAGATAGATTCATATGTCATAAATAGATTCTTAAATTTGTTGGAAGGATATTTTTTAGTCCATAATTTTTCCAATAGGAAAAATATTACTTTTTCACTCCTCAAAGTCCTCCCCCCCATGTCAAGGACTAGTGGGAAACCTACTCTGAGCAAAAAGATAATTGATTAATATACTTACCTCATACCATACTTGGATTAAGATGTTATTGTGTGAAAAAAGGGTCATGCGAATACGTTAATGTTTGGAACTACACAGAGCGGAAAGATCTACAAAAGTAGTGAAGAATTAGAAAACCTCCCTTAATTTCACCCTTGCGAGAGAGCGAGGAAGAGTTTGCTAAGGTCTCCTAGAGAAGCGCGGTCAATTTGATAAGGCAGTGCCTTCCATGGCTACCCCCTCCACCCACACCACCACCCGCTTCACCTTCCTCACCTCCATCTCCACCCACTCCACCTCCATAGTGCAGTCTGGCGAGCGCGATCAAAATACCAGTATTTAGAGGGGTAGGGAATGAAGATCCAGACCAATTCTGGTTCGTGGTAAGAGCAGTATGGGAAGCAGAAGGTGTCATGGACGAAAATATTAAGAAGGCTACATTGGTGAGCGTGCTGTAGGATCGCGCATTAACATGGGAATTTAGCAGGCCAAAGTCAGAAACACAATCAATCATTGAGTTTAAATAAATCGTGATGCTCCCGGGCAAGACTCCCTGGGATATGGATCAACGGCTGAAGAGTACGATCCATGAAGCCAATATGACGTTGATAGATGGACAACATCACGCATGGTTTGTAGCATCTCTGACACCACACTTGAGGATGGCGCTGTCACAACAGAAACTTTCCACCCAAGCCGAAGTGTTGGAAATGGCAATGAGATTACATGAGACCCTGATACAAGACCCTGGGTTGGGAGTTCAACAAATCCATGCACAACTACATAATCTATGTTTGAAAATGCAAAGTTTGAAGCAGTATAGGGCACCACGGCCAGAGGCGTGTGAGGAAGTATGGTGCATAAAATGCAAAGGGCAGGGAAATGACAAGGATCATTTTCCAGTGTTCGCGAACTACTTGGTAGGAGGAGGGCCAATGCCATTGAGACCGGAGGCACAGGCAGGGTCGAGTGCGGCACACACATTATGGTGTGTGATTTGTCAGATAGGAGGGAAACACACGATGGATAATTGTCCTTTGTTGCAGAAATATACACAAACACCCTAGCAATTATTTTGTAATTTCTGTAGGTTGGTAGGCCACGATGAGAGCATTTGCCACAATTACGAGCTAATGATGGATCGGACCCCTGCCTATAGGATGCAGAGCAAAACGTGAGCCCTAGACCTAGATGCGGGATGGTGCCCACTGGATTTCAGGGGCGAGGTCGAGGACGAGGTGGAATTGGACTAGAAAGGGGTCACAGACAATTAATTTGTTACAATTGCGAAGGACCAGGGAACTATACCTGCGATTATACCAAACCGACGAGGATATCCTGTTCGTATTGTGCTCAGTTTGATCATGAAACAATAGACTGTCCTACGTTTATCACGAGGATGTGTGAAAAAGGGGTATTCTAGCCTCCCTCGACTCAGAATATACAAATGATGAGGTTTGAGCCACGCGAAGAGGACCTGAATCTAAACATGATGCTCTGAAGTGGTATGGCCACAGGAGAGGATAGGGGGAAGAAGCTAGAGGAAAGTACGTGGGTTCGCAAGGTTCCTACAAAGGAACCTGAGTTTGACTTAGAACGTGCAAAGGAGACATTCATGGAAGCTAAGAAGAGCTTCATGGAGGCCTCCACTTTAGGTAGTAAGGATCAACCAAAGCCAGGAATGGATCCTTCAATGCTCACTACCTTTCTGGAGACATGCATGAAACTGTTGCACCACAGCAAGGCAGTTAAAGGACTATAGGAGCTAATCACCAGGTGCATAGGGTCTAGAGAACCACGCGTAGTCCAGAAATTGGGGAAGCATGTGTTGCACACTGGGAGGGAAATGAGGTTGACTGCACAGATTGGTGAGTATGAAATGGATCAGGTAATCCTAGATTTAGGTTCGAACGCAAATATATTACCGAAGAAAACATGGAAATGCATGGACAGGCCCACGTTACAATGGTCCCCTATTAAATTATGAATGGCGAACCAATAGAAGATTTTTCCCATGGGGAGAAGGGGTAACCGTTGATATTGAAGGTGCAAGCACACAGGCGGGTTTTGAAGTAATAGAGCCTGTTGATGACAGCAATCCCTATCCTACACTATTAGGAATAGACTGGGCCACCAATATGAACGGATTCATCAACCTAAAGAAGCACAAAATAATCTTTGGGAAAAAGTCACTATGTGTAGTATTCCCACTGGACCCAGCTGAAGGGGCGCACTACACTGAACCAGTGTACGATGATGATAGTGATGATGATCTTGATTTTATTTACAAGATAATTGTGCGAGACCAAGATTGGGTAAATTCGACTACAGATGGGAGGATCTCGTGGGAGTGAGAAAGCTCCTGCACTTCGGATTCATATGAAGAAGTAGAGCGATGGCAGAATCAGTTGCACGAAGTGAAGACACTGAATTGTAACATGATGGTTAGATCACTGCATTGCATGACAACAGAGGCAAGAGAGCTGCCAACATATGATGGATTGACAATGATGGATGAATTTCTAAGAAAATTTGAAAGTGCAGTACCTAAACAGTAGTGGTTCGATGCGTTGAAGTGGGCATTGCGTGCAACACCCGCACGATGGTGGGGTACACATCAAGGAAATTTTGAGGACTGGTGCAGATGTAGAAGGATGATGCACCTACGGTTTGGAAGCTCCCAGCTTCGAACAAGAGTCGGTTAGCAAGGACGGAGCAACTTGCACGCCCACCTGTCTCAATGGGTACAGACATGTGTTGTGCAGCCTGCAAAAGCACACCCCAAACTCAGGATCGAAAATCGAAATAGGACACAGCAGTAGGAAAGGCGACGTGCACCACAAACGTTCCATGTGGAATCATTCACTAAGGTGTGTGAAGTCCTGAACAGGGTTCACCAAGTGAGAAGAACTGATTGGGACCTGTACGTGCCAGCAGTTTAATGGGCCTATAGGACCATGTGCAAAAGCCTAAGCCCAGAGACGATTCCAAAGCTAAAGAGTAGAGTCGAGACCATAATTTTGGAAGAAAGGAATCCTCTCGCAATAGCTCCCACAATTGGGACAATACACGAGGACTGGGAAAAAGGAATTATGCAGCTACGCAAGGGCGAATATATGCGGATTCAGGGAACCTTAAGCTTCGTGAACTCGAAGAAGATCAGGTACGAATGAGGAAGAAGAGAATGTTAATGGACGCAGAGATCAAAACACTAGAAAACAAAATCATGCAAGCATGTCTCGTCAATAAACTAAGAATGACAAGACAAGATACGGATAGCCATACTATTGCATTAGAAGATTGTCACCGAGAATTTGTGACTTTGCTGCCATAGCTACAACTACACCTTACCAAACAAAGTAACCGGGGGAGCACACCGCATAAGGAAGAACACGCGGCACTGACTATCGTGAGAGTAATTGAGGAGTGCCTGCGAGCTAGGCTAGAAGGTGAATTGAAGTCTTGCACAGGTGGTGTGACCACCTGACTAGCCATAGGGAGCACAGCCTCAGCACTCCAAGTAGTTGGAAGAGAGTGCAGGACTATAAAAGAGTTTGTGGGGGAGCTCGCGATAAGGAGGTTGCGCACATGATTGGCATGTCACAAGGGTCGTGCCCATGCAGAGGGGGCTACACTGCCATGCGGATAGACTGGGAAGTGACCGTTGGTGTCACTGTTCATGACAAGATGTCCAATTTAAGATAAAGAGGAGTGGGCGGTGGGAAATTAAGGCACGAAGTCAGAGATAGATTTGGGATGATCTGTCACCAAGAATGCATTAATGACTCAGAAATGGGGGGAACGACCAAATTCAAATTCGAAAGACACTATAAAACTACCAAGGCTGGCCACGAGACAACACTTATTTGGTTGAGATTTGAGCTGTTACAAAGAGCACAGAGTGTTGAGAGCCAAGTGGTGTTTGAGCCCCCAAAGTCGCGAACAACTACAAATAGCTCGAACAAGATGACAACTACTAGGAGAGGTGTTGGTTTTGTTGAAAGTACCACCAAGGAAGCCGCACAGAGCCCTACAACACCGGCGGGGGATGCATTAGAAATCCCAAAATCACCTTGGACGCCAAGGCCCAAAAATCACAAGCAGACAACAATGCCAGTCTGCATGTCCCCACGAAATCCATGGTTTGGTAAACTTTCCATGGAGGAAAAGGGCAAGACTGTCAACCTTGAGACAGATGACGAGGAGGAGGACCTACAAGCCCTCATAGAAGAGATAGAGGAAGATGAAGAGATGACAAAAGACATCTAGCCAGTGTGCGCTGCAGCGCAACTGCCTGAATACGTTCCTCTGCGGAAAAGGAAAGTTAAGGTACCCAAGGATCTAGATGCCACTAAAAGCGCACTCCAAACCCCACTCCTCCCAGATGGAGTTTTTTTCGAAGGCTCGGCCCTGGGCTGAGTGCCCTCAATGAAATTTGAAGACTGGGACTTTGCGGATGGTGAAAAGTTCCCCCATTTGTAGACTAAGAATCTCATGAAACAAAGCAAGGAGGGGTCTGTTACAACGCTAGAACCACAAAAATGGCTGCACAGTGTGGAAAAGGCCGGGCTACTCCACCTACTATCGATTCCGTATTTTCACTGTGCACCGATTACAATCTTTGTAATCAAGCAGCTAATTTTCCTAGTACACAATGGGTACTTGTGGCTGGAGGAGCCCATTCCCATCACGACAGAGCTTATCTATAGGATTTCTTGGCTTCCTTGTAAAGGAAAGGACCCCGCAGAGATAGCTGGCAAAAGTGGAGATTTGGCGCTCGTAGAGGCCATGAAAAAGGAATATAATGTTGGGTTGTGTTATATTCTTTCCATGTAGTTAACAAGGGGTTTGAAGGGCACCCATAACCCCACTTTATGGGGTCCGAGGCAGTGCCCCAGAAAATTTTGGTTTTGGACCCTATGTTAGGATGGGCGGACCCACCTATGGTTTTGTGCATGATTTTCGCACATGTTTTTTGGACGCAATGGTTTTCAGTCCATGTTACCGGGAATAGTGTCCACTTGGAGCTGCTATTCCCACTAAGACTGGTAGCTATCTTAGAAACAAACAAGTAAAGACTACTTTCGTCTTCCTTTATGAAAATAGATAAGAGTGGAACAAAGGACACCAACCTTAGTCTTGTGCTTGGTTCCTTACTTGATTCCTCTCCTTCCTAATAGATCTTTGTCGCTTCTTCTTCGTCTGCCCAGCTTCAAAGAGCACCTATGGAATCAAAGCAACATACTACTATCGAAGAACAGAGATCTATATTCATAAATAACACAAGACCAGATATGTATTAACCATACAAATGAATATACAATCAAACATACAAGAATATGGAGGAAAACTTGAATAGCTTTATTAATATCAAGAAAAGCAAGAGGATTACAACCAATTGTTCTGACCCAGCATCATCCTCTAGCAAAAAAGCCCTTCTTCACCTCAAGTAAAGCTTAGATCACCCAACACTATGAAGTTTCACCAGAAAACCAACAACACTTCTCTACAAGAGATTCCAGCCTCTGGATCTTTGTGATGAGGGATCCATATATAGATGATTGTAGGAAGGTGAGTCATCTTCTATGGTTTTGATTAGTGTCTTCTCTCTGATAGTTCTTGATTCCACTTGGAGACTGATGATCTCTTACTCATCCCTAGTCGAAAACAAAGAGGCAAGTGTCAGAGGGGAAGCTTCTGGAAGATTC
>APFE030108402.1:0-30025 GCA_000404065.3 Pinus taeda
GAAATACTTTAAAATAAAGGCAATAGTGCACATTCACATCAAAGCTTCATTATCAAAATTTGGAAAGATTGGTCCAGTCTTCATAAAAGAATATGCCTGAAGTACAGTAGTGCAACTTCAGGCTTAAGTCATATACAAAACCTTACGACCCTTTCTAAATACATGAAAGGGTCTATAAATACTAAACTAAGCTAACAAATTACAAAATTAAAATGCTACTAAATTGGTATAATCCGATCTTAAAATATCTCTCCCATAGTGATTTGGAAATTGGCAGCGATGATTCATTCTTCTGGCTGCTTGCCCTTTGTCCTGAGTTGGCATATTGCCAGCATTTGCTCCACTTCTTGAGGGTGGCTGAGATGAGAATTGATTTGAGAAGCATAGGTGGCATCATGTATATCGGGAATGATACACCCGATTGCATCCGTCAAGCATTTGAGTGCGGCTCTCTGACTGTATGGTTTTACTAGGAACAACCAATAGGTGTCCCAAGTTAAACTTTTAATCCCTGAGATAAATCTCCCATTCTTTTCTAGCTCTTGGTTACATGACTGCTCCAATGTCTTGGCCGATAACAGTTTACCTAGTGTACATTGAGAAATCATGTTAGATAAATAGAGAGTATTATTGATCAAGTCAATTAAATTTCTCCTAGATAACTTGCATCTGGAAACAACTCTCTCTGCTTTCATTAATTGGGATTGCCACTCCGTGAATAGGATTTCCTTATGGGATTGTAAGATTTTGGGCAAGTTTGCTGCCTTTCCCTCATTAGAGTCCTGCCACGTAAGAAAATCTGTCAAAGTGTCTTCGGCTTGTTCTAAATCCTGCCTGGCATCAATTGACTTATCTATTATAGATGATGTTATGTCGCATAAAGGTTCAACTTGGGCGTTTTCATGACATAACAATCTTATTTGTGTTATTAATGCCTTGTTAATTTGCATTGCCTCTGCTCTGAACTCAGCAGGCTGGCGAAGACTCTTGAACCTTTCTACTTGAGCTGATAATTGAGAAATTTTCTCATCTTTTGTCTTTGCCATCTGTTCATTCATCGCCTTCAACTTTGATAATGCCTCAGATAGTTCCTTCTGTTTCTGGATTGCTCCTGAATCGATCCTCTGCTTCTCTTCATGCAACTGTTTGTTTAGCTGGTTGTTTAATTGTTGCTATGTGGACAATTGCTGTTGTAGCTGTTTTGACTTCTGCTGCTCTTCCGATAGCTGCGCTTGTAATGAAGCGATCGCTTGATCCTTTTCCTTCAACAAATTGCTTACCTCTGATGCCTTATCCATGGTGGTTGCTGAATAGGAACCGACATATTGAGATAACTTGGTCAAGTCATTGGAGGGGTCGAATTCTTCTCTCGATACCACATTTGTGGTTATTGTTTGTTCAGGGAACAGAGAAGGTTGATCAATCCTTCTTCTTTTCCACTGTCGCTTTATCACAACCCTGTGTTTTGGGCTATAGAAAACATCTAGTGGAGGAATATCCTCCACTTGCAAAATAATTTGATCGGAAGGGTTCTTCGGAATTATTTCTACTACTGTATTTGAGGGTGGACCACTGGTTCCTTTGCTTGGAACCTCCTTTGATGCTGTATCTTGTGTATCGGCAGCTTTGGATGTTTCGGCGTCCGTTGAGGTCTCAAGATTGCCTATGATTGTATTGAATTGTTGCCATTCTTCAAGCAATCTTGGGTCCACTTGAGTATCAACATTTATTTCTTTGCTGCTCTGCTCCTGCTGCTTTTTTTGTTCTTCTTCCCTTATTCTCTCCTGGTCTTTTCTCTGTGCCGCTTGTTCTTTCCTTTGTGCCTCTTCTTGTTCTTTTCTCTGTGTCTCTTCTTGTTCTAACCTCCAGAGTTCCTCCTGCTCTCTTCTCTGGACTTCTTCATAGATTGCAGATGTATCTGGAGGTTCATTAGTAAGCTGTTGCTCAGGCTCGCTTAACTGAATCATCGGGGTAGTAGCTAACAAATATAGAGGCAGAGTTTGCAACCTCTGTTCTCTAAGTTTGTTAAATTCTACTAACCCGTCATCACGATATCTCATTCTGGCTAGCTGTTGTACCTAGAAGATTGACTCGGTAGAGGAGAACAGGTCATCAAACTCATCTTCCTTGTGCTCGAATTTAGTAAGATTGGCTTGATCTAGGGCATTATAGATGACTTTCTTCGGGTCAAAACGTCTATTAGACATAGTGGCGAGACTTAGGACGTTAATTTTTTCTGCCTCTTTCTCTGCATGTTTATAATCATGCAGAGTATAGATGCTACACCTAAGAGGAAAAGGAGGCCAAACTTGCTTCTTTGAATTTCTGAGAGTTTTCATGGCTGACGCAATTGTAAGCTTATATGTTATTTCATGAGCTAATAGCTTGTTTGGTATGTACAAGGGGAGGACATTAGGTCTGGCCTGACTACCAAAAAATCTTACATAGGTGAATTTTTCTTCTCCAAACCAGGTTCCTAGGGCTGTCAAGTCAATCTCAGCCTGAGAGGAGATCTTAGGGGTAGGTTTATCAAAAATTGCATAGTAAAGAGGTAGCATGAATCCATTGCAGACTTGGTATAAATGGTGTTTATAATGAGCTTTCCATAGTTTCTGGTGGTAGATATGAATAGGCATAGGGTCCTGTGGAGTCCATCTCCACCCTAACACAGGAAACTCAGAATTGAAACAGAGGGTATCCAGAATGTAGGCACTAAAATAAAATGGAGGGATGAACCTATGAGTAACTCGGGATTTGTTTATGAATTCAAGAATAGTCGTAGGCAACTTATCCGATAATATAGTCCCCCAATCCATGATTCCACTATTACATGCCGCTTCCATCAAAGGAACCATCTCTATGGAAAATTTGGAAGAATCATGCAATCCCCATAATAGACACATCATGACACTAGCATAACAATAAGGAGAGCATAAGGAGTTGACGGAGTACTTACCCGAAGACTCATGTTTGTGTTTCGCTGGGTTCTGTCTCCCTTCTCATATAGGCACTGACTCGGTCTCATTCTCATCTCGAAAATTGTCCAGAAATTCTTTATTGTACTTCTTCTCTGGCTCTGAAAAATGGTTCATTTGTATGAAATCATTGGGCTGAAATGAACCAAATACTCTCCCATCAATAGTGCAGAATGTTCTGTCTGTAATTGGAATTTCCTCAATTGCCCATCTCACCACATCCGTATACGGAAGAATTTGCTCTCGAGATACTATCCTATGTAGGTAGGAATCAGCCAAATCTTTTAAAGTAGCATCAGGTTTCCATCTTGAACCTGTTGAAGCTTGTACCGATGTTTGCTGAGGGTCCTCAGCTTCTACCAGGTTGTAAATATTTTGCCAAGTAGTGCTGCCAAGGCCGAGACATGTGGTATCTGAGATTAATCCCTTCTTGCTTGGTCCCGGATCGGTGGCATGTTGTCCTGTTACCATAGGAGCCGAAGGCGTTCCAAACTTCTTAGATTTCTTTCCCATCGTTACTGTGAAAAAACTCTGCGCAAGAGAATAATAAACGTAATGCAGAGAATAGATGGCGAAAACCAAGTATGAGGAAATTGCGTCAATCAATGAGTAATGGAGGATTTATCATAAGGCTCCCGCGGATGCAATCTCTGAAAGGATTTAGGCATGACTGCTCATTAATTGGCCGTTAAAACCTGTCAATCATTTAATTGCTCATTATATCCTTTATTTGTCGAATAACGGTTTAAGAGTGGATTTGATTTTTTGGCAGTTGGACGCGAGCGAATCTCTATCGGGAAGAGAAAAGGTTTTCAATGATAATTAATATATAATATAGCGAAATCATATTGATCCTTTTCAAAAGTCGCGTTTTGGGCTCATCACAATCGGCAATCGAAGGAAGGCTTGGGCAATTTTATTTAAGTTTTATGGAATCCCCGATCGCCAATAGCGATATCGCTTGATTCGCATCGGGAGATTGAATGAGGAGAGTTTGTTATGTTCATGTCGCATTCCCCGATCGCCGATTCCGATATCGCGTCGGAGCAAAGGGGAGGGGCCTTTTATTATTTGTTTTCCTGATATCCATTGGCTATTTTTGCTTTTATCGCATCGGGGAAAACCAATGGGTCATGGTTATGCATCCTTTGTTGTTGCGATATGCGATCTTGCGATCACTTTATCGCAATAATAAAGGATTATTCGTTTTATTTTTAAGACCGATTTATTTCAAAAGGTTTCAAGTTGTTTTGTTTATTTCTGAACTTTTAGAAGAGTGATGGATTAATACCAATTTAATCTAAAAGGGACCCATTTCAATTTATAATTTTCTAAAGTAAGATAAATTTAAATGGGGGGTTTTTGTATAGCACAACATTAGGCTATCCGGTTCCCTCTAGAACTGTGCAATCCTTCCTTGCATATCGGGTAGCTTTTCCTGAAAAAGGAAAAAATAGAAAGAAAAAATGCAACCCTATATTTTAGGGATCTATTTTTAGCAACATGAGTTACATGCAAAATCGTTTTAGAAACTTCCTGTAAATGTCGCTTTTTTCTAGATTTGTGGCATGTGCATCATAAACCCCAATTCGCCAAATATATTTAAACAACACCTCAGTGCTCATTCTTCACATTCTATCTTGGAGCTCTGGAATTCTTGAGGAATTTAGGAACCTTCGGCATAGTCTGGGCAACTTTTCCAGGTAGGTTTTTCTTTTCATGCATTTTGTCGCTTTTTTTGTCACTTTTTAGTTTTTGCCTTGTGTGAGTGCTATTTCCATGGTTTTATTGAATGACCACTATTGTTTCAATGTATTTTAGCTTGTAAAAGTGTTGTTTCAAGTTTTTCATTACCTTTCCTTATTGTCGCGCACACAACACTATTTTTGCACTCACAGTCATCGTTTCGACGACTTGCTTCATGTTCTTCTTGATTTTGTATTTTAACTGATTTATACACGCGCTTGAATCACATGCATGTTTATTTCACTTAGATATACACCATCTTTGCACATGCATTCAGTCCTTAGTGATTTTCAGTCACCCATCGACAGGACTGAGTTGCCTTGGCCCAGATCTTGCCTTCCTCGCCTGTGGGGTGGAAGGTTCATCCTTGCTCCTAGGAATTGCGTAGAACTTGCTTCCCAGTGGCTTCCCAAGCTGTTCTCTATGTGATTTTGGGACACAGTGCCTCAGTTGGCACCTGGGATTGTGTAGTGAACTTTCCCGTGCAGCAGTCATGCTGACTGAAATTGCACATCGCGCAATTCCAGTCCTAAGAAAGCCAAACAGGATTGTGATCTGTGTAGTTTTGGTAGAAAATCATCTCACTGGTAGCTTGAGTTGTGCTCTCCACAGTTCCAGTTGTCAGTCTCCCAGCCTCTCTAAGACAAAATTGCACAATTTTCCCAACCAATCAACCAGGTGTGTTGCATGTCATTCCTCAAGTTGCTTTTGGATTTCAACTAAAATTTACTTGCCATGAGTGTTTCATTGTCTCCAGGTATCACAGGTGTTCATCATTCTCTCAACAATACAGGTACAATGGCTTTCGAAAGAGCAGGATCAATAGACACAGTCTAAAGGAGTATTAGGGACGTGGTTGAATAGGGGTTAATGAGATTGCCTGTTTACACAGACACACACCTGTTCATCGAGATGGATATCAAGATCACATGGAAAGACATCAACACCATATTCTTAGGAATATTTGAGGATAATTTGCAGGATCAACAAGTTTATGTGAACAACCATAAATCAGGACTATACAAGGTTTCATGCAAGTTTCTCGTGTTCTTGTTGGGTGTGGAGCATAATTATTTAGAGGTCTTTGTTTCAGCTTGATGTATACCCCAAGAAGTTTGTACACCCCTCCATTGGGGATGGGGGGGGGGGGGGGGGGGGTGCGCCCCGAACCCACGTGAGGGGGCCTTGTCGCCCCCACGTGGGTTTAGGGGGCCGATCCCCCCCAGCTGGGGGGTTCGGGGGCCAGCGGTCCCCCGAAGCTAAAAACAGATGTAAAAATTCCTTGTAAAAGTATAGTAATTTCTAGTCAATCTGGGCCGTTCATTAGGCAGATGATTTGACGGTAGAACTTATGTTTAGTTTAGGGTTTTTTGTCCTTGAAGGCAACCCCTCTCTTTGTATGAGGGCATTGCATTGAGGCTGTGTAATAGATGTGTATTCTCCAAGTGAGAAACAGAGAGGTAAAACTGTTAGAGAAAATAGAGGATATTACAGTGGATCTGCTATAGGTTGTGTTTCTTCATTTTGCTGGATAATAGAAAGGGCTGTTCGGGGTGGATGTAGCCCAAACTAGTTGAACCATGTATATCTGTGTCTTTCTAGTTTTATGCATTTTCTGTGTTTATATTTATGCAATATTCTATGTGTTCCATTGCTCTATAATATATAATTTTCTAACAACTAGTATCATAGTCGAAGATCTATTTGGCTAATAAACTTGCAGGAATGAAGGGTTCCTCATTCGAGTGGGAGCAATGGCGGAAGATGCTAAGTTTAGAGTCGAGAAATTTAATGGCAAAAAATTCTCGTTGTGGAAGATGCAGATGGAAGATTATCTATATCAGAAATATTTGTACCTACCATTGGGTAGAAAAACAAAGATGGCAACGAGTATGACAGATGAAGAATGGAACCTTCTTGATAGAAAAGGCACTTGGAACATACAGTTGTGCCTCGCAGCATCATTCGCCTTCAATATTTCGAAAGAAACAATGATAGAGGGTTTGATTAAGGCATTGGTGAAACTATATGAAAAACCCCCGACCTCAAACAAGGTATTTCTTATGAAACGATTATTTAATATGAAGATGTCGAAAGGTGGATCTGTTGCAGTCCATTTAAATGATTTTAATACTGTCACAATTCAGTTAAGCTCTGTAGGGGTAAACTTTGATGATGAAGTTAGAGCTCTGTTATTCTTGTGCTCATTGCCAATTGTTGGAACGGTTTAGTAATGGGCATTAGTAACTCTGTTTCTGGATCTAGTACTTTAAAATTTGATGATGTTGTCGGTGCTATCCTTAGTGAGGAAATGCGACAGAAAAGCTTCGGTGAGACATCAGGTAATGCTTTGAGTGCAAAGTCTAGGGGAAGAAAAATGGAAAGAGGAAAGAGCTCAAGACATCGTAGTAAATCAAGGAAAGGCAGATCCAAGTCTAGATCAGGGTTAGTGTGCTAGAAATGTGGAAAGAAAGGACACCTAAAGAAAGACTGTAGATATTGGAAGGGAAAAGAAGGAGATGAACAACAAGAAAACTATCACGAAGCAAATGTGACAGGTGAGGTGTTACAAGATGATTTGATTCTTTCATTTAAAAATATTATTGATTCCTGGGTGGTAGATTTAGGGGCCTCATTCCATGCCACACCTGATAAGAAATACTTTCATGACTATGTTCAAGGAGATTTTGGACAAATTCGTTTGGGTGATGATAAACCCTATAAAACTGTTGGAATGGGTAAGGTTCTTGTAAAACAATATAATGGAAACCAATGGATACTAAAGGAGGTAAGGCGTGTTCTAGATCTGAAGAAAAATATGATTTCAACAGGGCAGTTAGGCAGTGAAGTTTGTGTGACAACTTTCACAGATAAAGCTTGGAAGGTCAACAAAAGAGCCCTGGTAATAGCAAAAGGAGAAAAGGTTGGTACATTATATTTATGCAATGGTATTTCTAACTCTATTAATGCTTTAACTTCCAAAGGAGCAGATGCAGCATTATGGCATCATAGCTCGGACACATGAGTGAGAGGGGGATGAAGATTCTTCACTCAAGGAATTTGTTGTCGAGTTTGAAGAATGTTGATTTGGACTTTTGTGAGAATTGCATTTATGGAAAACAAAAGAGAGTCAGATTTCTTAGAGTTGGGAAAGAAAAGAAGAGCGAAAAATTAGACCTTCTGCATACAAATGTATGGGGACCTTCTCAGATATAATCTCTCGATGGCTCTCATTATTATGTTACTCTTATTGATGATGCAACTAGAAAAACTTGGATTTATTGTATTAAGAATAAATTTGATGTATTTGATACTTTCAAGAAATGGAAAGCTTTGGTTCAGGTTGAGACAGGAAAGAAATTGAAGTGTCTCAGATCAGACAATGGAGGTGAATATTGCAGCAAAGAGTTTGATAGGTATTGTTCAGAGCATGGAATTCACAGAGAGGTGATGGTTCCAAGAACACCACAAGAAAATGGCGTGTCAAAAAGGATGAACAGAACAGTCATGGAGCGTGCAAGGTGCATGAGATTGCATGCAGGATTTCCTTTACAATTTTGGGTAGATGTTGTAGATACTGTTGTTTATCTAATAAACAGAGGGCCTTCAAGTTCCATGGATGTTGGTGTTCCAGAGGAAGCATGGATAGGTAAAAAGATAAACTACTGCTTTTTAAAGCCTTTTGGTTGTGAGGCCTTTGTCGACATTAATAAAGAAAATATAACAAAGCTTGAGGCAACATCAAAGAAATGTACCTTTATTGGATATGGTGTTAATGATTTTGGTTATCACTTATATGATTATGAAAATCACAAAATCATTAGGATCAGAGATGCAATATTTAATGAAAAGGTCTTGTATAAGAATCAGTTGCAGGAAAAGAAACAGGAAAAAGAAAACAAGGAATACACAGTTCTTGATGAGATCACTGGAAAAGTAAAGGTCCTGAAAATAAATACTCAACAACCACAACAACACAACCCCACAAAGGAAACAGAGAACCCAACACCTAAGTGGTGTTGAAGATCTACTAGGATTAGTATACCCCCTTGAATGATACTCTCCTTCATTATATTTTTATTGTTGACTGATTCTGGTGAACCCGAATGTTATGAAGAAGCAATGTAGGTTGAAAGCAGGAAGAAGTGGGAGCTAGCCATGGAAGAAGAGATGGACTCCTTAATGCATAACCAGACTTGGGATTTAGTTAGGTTGCCTACAGGTAAAACTACATTGTAGAATAGATGGGTTTACAAGTTGAAGGAAGAAGGTGGAGGAAAATAGAGGTACAAAGCTAAACTTGTGGTGAAGGGGTTTGCACAGAAGAAAGGTATTGATTTTGATGAAATATTTTCTCTTGTTGTTAAAATGACTTAAATCAGAACTATTTTAAGTCTAGTAGCAGTTGAAGATTTGCATCTTGAGTAGTTAGATGTAAAGACAACCTTTCTCCATGGGCATTTGGAGGAAGAGATATATATGCAGCAACCACAAGGATATGAGGTGAAAGGGAAGGAGAAACTAGTGTGCACGTTGAAGAAGAGCTTGTATGGCTTAAAACAGGCTCCAAGGCAGTGGTATCTAAAATTTGACAAGTTTATGTCTGAACAAGGTTATACTAGATGTTACTATGATCATTGTGTTTATCTGAAAAAGCAAAATAATGGCAGCTATATTATATTGTTATTGTATGTAGATGACATGCTTGTTTCAGGGTCTAACATACAGGAAATAAATGTGCTCAAAAGAGGATTTGGGAGTTCCAAAACAAATCCTTGGTATGAGAATAACTAGAGATAGGAAAAAATTGCAAATTAACATTGTCTCAGAATGAGTACATACAAAAGGTGTTGAAAAGATTTAATATGCACAATGAAAAACCAGTTAGTACACCTTTTTGCTAGCCATTTCAAACTTAGTAAGGAAATGTGCCCAAAGACCCAAGAAGACATGGATTATATGTCTAAAGTTCCATATGCATCAATAGTTGGAAGCTTAATGTATGCAATGGTCTACACAAGGCTTGATATTGCACATGCAGTGGGAGTTGTAAGCAGGTACATGAAAAATCCAGGAAAGGAACATTGGATGGCAGTGAAATGGATTCTCAAATATTTGAAAGGTACCCCAAATCAAGCATTATGCTTTGGTGGTTCAAACACTTCTCTATAGGGATATGTTGATGCAGATATGGTAGGTGAAAAAGATAACAGGAGGAGCACTACAGGATATGTATTTATTGTAGGTGGAACAGCTGTCAGTTGGGTTTCAAAAATCCAAAGTGTTGTTGTACTTTCAACAACAGAAGCAGAGTATGTTTTTGCTATAGAGGCTAGTAAAGAAATGATTTGGTTACAAAGGTTTATGGGTGAATTGGGTAAGGAGCATGATATGGGCACGTTATATAGTGATAGCCAAAATGCCATTCATCTTGCAAAGAACTTATTATTTCATTCGAGGACTAAACACATACAGCTCAAGTACCTTTCATATGATCAATGTTGGACAATGGAGAGTTGAAGCTGGAAAAGATACACACTAGCTAGAATCCTGCAAGATATGCTAATAAAAGTTGTAACCAAGGAGAAACTGAGAATATGCTTAGTTTCAATTGGTCTTCAAGGATGACGATGAAGATGAGAAACAACCAAGTCTAAAGAGGAGTCATTTTCCAACAAATGAAGTAGCGGTGGAGTTGCTACAATCATTCTCTAAGTGGGAGATTGTTGGGTGTGGAGCATGATTATTTAGAGGTCTTTGTTTCAGCTGGATGTATCCCCCAGGAAGTTTGTACACCCCTCCACACGGGGGGGTGTTGGGGGGACTTGTCCCCTCCACAGGGGTTCGGGGGAGCCGATCCCCCTCGACTGGGGGGTTTGGGGGCTAGCGGTCCCTCGGTGGGGGTTTTGGGGGAAATGCCCCCGAAGCTAAAAACAGATGTAAAATTGCCTTATAAAAGTGTAGTAATTTCTAGTCAATCTAGGCCGTTCATTAGGCAGATGATCTGATGGTAGAACTTATGTTTAGTTTATGGTTTTTTGCCCTAGAAGGAAACCCCTCTCTTTATATGAGGGCATTGTATTGAGGCTATGTAATATATGTGTATTCTACGAGCGAGAAACAGAGAGGTGAGACTGTGAGAGAAAACAGAGGATATTATAGTGGATCTACTGTAGTTTGTGTCTCTTCATTTTGTTGTATAATGAAAGGAAGGACTGGCTGTTCAGGGTGGATGTAGCCCAAACTAGGTGAACCACGTATATCTGTGTCTCTCTAGTTTTATGCCTTTTCTGTGTTTATATTTATGCAATATTCTATGTGTTCCATTGCTCTGTAATATATAATTTTCTAAAAGTTCCCTTGTGTAGATGTGATCCATTGGATTGTCTCACACACTGATCCCAAGAAAATGGTAATTAGAAGTGTCAGTGGAACAAGGATCGATTCCTTTAGGAGGGAGGATTATATAGATATATATCATTTTCCATTCCTAGTGAGCAGGATGAATGCACCATTTTACACTCCCAATGACAACACGAACACAATAGATATCTTGAATTGTTGGGTAAAGGAGCCAGTAATGTTCAGGAATACACCCAATAGATATATAGGATGAAGACACTGAGGAAGGAATATCAGTTCTTGGTGATCTTCACATGTCGCTTGTATGACCAAGGGAGTACAAAAACCTCCCTGCAGAGTTGGGTTGCTATGTTGGATCAGCTGGAAATTGAAGGAAGACCATTCAATTGGTTCGACACATTAGCTATCGAGTTTAAAGTGAATTTGTCCAATGCTCAGAGTCTGCTCAAGGATTAGAAAGCAAATTTATTCATGTCTGCATACTTGCTTAATGCAATATGTGCCCATCAACAGTTTCCTGGCATGGGTTGGGCATGAATACCTTCAAAAAGTTATGCGAACGTATATTAAAATTTTCTCTCAGATTGTAGCTACCAAGGAACCATGGCTAAAAATTTGTGACCATTTCATCGCCCCTCTGTACATGATGATATTTGAACAAGACCAACCTTGCATGTCCTAGGAAGTAATGGAGGCATTGTTGAACATTGCAATTTGGTAAACCTCACCCGAGGGAACCTTCATCAGGATATACAGTGTGGAGAAAGCTTCGCATGTGTTGCCGAGGTTTTCCACAGACAAGTTGGTCATGCAGGAGGTTGCATACCACATCTCAACAAGGTCGTTAACTAGATTGCACAATAAGAAGAAGGCACCATGGTCCACGCTTCATGTGCAAATTGGGTTGTATTCGATGGGGAGTTTGAAAGAAGTAGATGCTGAAGTAGAAGACTTCAAGAAGTTTAAGCTCGGCACTAGGAGTTTCAACCCGTATGACCCACATGGTTTATGCAGGGACCACTGTACGAGAGTGTACTATCCTTGGATACATGGGGTGTGCCATTGGCTAGAGGAAGACCCATGGAGATATTATTACAACTCCTCTCGGTTCAATGAACTGATCAACATTGTAGCAGAGTGGCTAGAAACACTCAAGGTAGAAACACCACAAGGATTAGAAACAACAACAAAAACAAGCAACGAACCTGTTCAAGATAAAGGCAAGAGGAATATTTCCAAAGGCATAGAGGCGGAGCAAAGAAACAAATTTAAGGAAGAGCCACTTCTGGAAAAAGTAGCTTTGGAGATAGATGCGAATAGGCAAAAAAATGACAAGAGGGTGGAAGATACTAAGAGGATGTTGCAGGAAGTCCAGTAGAAGCTCAGGGAAGAACAATATTTATGCAAAATAGAGAAGGAAGCATATCATGAGCATGAACAAGAACAAAAACATGAATAAGAGGAATTGCAAGGCACACAGGCTGTGGAAGCCGCACCAATATAGGTTGAAGACTCTGAACCAACAATAGATAAGAACAGGATGAATAGTCGCAAGAATAGGAACTTTCTCTACTAGATGAACAAATTGTAGGATAGATGGACATAGAGGTGGAGCAGCCGAAACATGATCAGAATACCAACATCATGCCAATAACAACTGAGGTCACTCCACAGACTTCAACAACTCCAACAACAGAGTAATTCCTGAGTGAACAAGTTGATAACATTCTCCTTGAAGACCATCTGGGAATAACTATGTACAACATATCATTTCAAGAATTGCAACACAAAGTTGTACAAGCGTGTAGAGTGCACACCCCAAATGAGTATGCATCACCTGCGCACTTGGAGGAAAGGGTGATTATTTCAAATGTATGAAGACATCCAGCCGCCTTGGCCGATGCTACAAAGGCTTATGCTGAAGCCACCAGCTTGAGTGATAGGTTCTTGATAACAGAAAAAGAGCACATGGCTAAGGAGTTTCAAGCAACCAAGCAGATAGAGAAATAATCAACAGGATCTGCCAGAGCAGAGATGAAGATGGCCATATTTCTTGAAGTATCAACTCTTGAGACAGTCATGCAGAGACTGTATGATAGGTTCGTCATTGTGCACAAGGCAGTTGTCCACCTACATGGCCATGAAAAACACTTCAACAAGATAACGCGAACACTCACAAATATACATGCCGCAATTGATCATGTCCAAACATAAAAAATGAGGTACAAGGGATCCCCACTTCACTTGCACAAGATGACGAAGCCACAGGTGGATTTGGACAAAGCACGCATTTGGATTCAGATCCAAACTATGAGGAACTTCCGTCGCTCATCACTAGTATTGAGGCTTCGTATGCACAGTTGTACATGAGTTTGGATGTCATGGCAAGGAAGTATGGCACCCTGTAAATTGGTAAACTCATCGAGGCCAAAGAGAAGAATCAAGTCAAAATGGAGCTCGATATGTACTTTTATCAGTTGATGTCACGACCACCAGTGCAGATAACATGCAGATGTACATCGTTGGTCCGACCACGTTTAAGTCTAAGTTTCACATGTTACAGGATGAGTTGGACCGAGGTTCCAAATTGGTATACCCGAAAGCAATCGAGGCAAGAATTCGTTTCCAGAAGGACTTTATGAAAGAGTACACAGACACCATTGCACACTATCAAGCATGGTGTCAGTTCATCACCGAGGATAACGGAGAAGGTTTATGAGATGGTATTTCCACAATCGTTCGAGTATTAATGTTGTCTTGTTTAGTTGACTCAAGCCAGTTTGTTCCACATGGGTATATGTGGAAAATGTATCATTTTTTAAACATGATGTAAAGTGAAATTCCAAGTGTCACTAGTGGAATACAAACAATCATTTGTAATGTAAAGAGTCATGAGGGTAGTTTGAGAGTCACAAAGGGGAATGTCAAGGGTCACCCCACCCTTTGTTATAAATAGAACCTCATAACTCATAGAATAGACTTTTGAAGCCAAGATTTTGCTAGGAATTGCTTAGAGAGGGCTTGGAGAGTATTGTTACAAGCCTTAGCTTTTCCACAGTCCAGAGTGAGTATGTCTCATTCGAGGAGAAGGCGTTGTTGACTGTAGCATTCCACTATTAGGGCTAGTGGTTATCATGGTTGTAAGCATGGATGGAAACTCACTTTCTATAATATAACAGATCCAACACGTTTCATGCATATGTTGTTATTGTAGTGAATCGACTATTCTGGTTACTTTAGAAATGTATGTAGTTTTACTTATGCATTGATGTATGGACTATTTCATATGTGATTGTATGAATCAGATTGAAGCGCGTTGTTGGTTTAACTCATCACTTTTGATTGTCGACTATTCGGATTTCCATCTTGTGATGTCTTTCAGATCGTGTGTTCCTTTAAGGCTGTGCACTATCAAAATATTCTAAGGGACACACTTCTTTTCCCCTTTTCTATGTTAGAACCTCCCCATGCACCTCTCTTGACTCGCTGCAAGGTCACACACTTGCTTCTGACGAGAATATCTAGCTTACCTCTATGCATTATCGTAGTTAAGGCATAGATTTACTACCCACTGCTAGGGCTCCTACTCCAAATGGTCTAGGGTCTTGTTGAAACTTCTTACCGGTGAGATCCCCTGACATGTTGGTGGGTCCAACACTCTCAATAGGAGGAAAACTTAAAACAACAAATATTAGTGGACCCTCAAGATGCATCCAATGTGCATAGGCAGAAAAGGATATCCTACATTTATTTTTCCTATTCTAATTCTCTTTGGAGATTTAGAGAATCACGTTGGGAAAGGTTAAGGACTGTTGACAAGGTTAGTCCTCTCTATAGACAGAGACGATCCCTCTAGCCCAATGAGTGGGTCTAGCAACTGAAGTGACAATCAACTAGAAATATTCCTAGATTATAACTGAAACGTAGAATGAGAGAGATGACCTACCTCACTCTGATGCTATTTTGATTTCCTTTGTTGAAATCCTCGAACCGTTTGTGTCATGGACTTGTTCCTACATCTTTCAGTGCTTGTGTAACTGCACAAGTGATCAAGAGACAACAAAGCATGCCAAGACCAATAGAAAATCCAATAATAACCTACTTAGCTGATCAAGCCAATACATACATGAACATATACATTTTGGGAAGATGAACCAACAGTTGTATTATTATTTAAAGTATGAAGGGAAGCTTACAACCGTAGCCTTGATGTTGAAAGGCTCTCCTTGAGTGGTAATCCAATTCCAAGCCAAGAAACTCTCCAAACACTCATTCTTCAAGTCTAATGAATAGCCTCTAAGCACAAGCTCAACATACGGGTGCAAATGCATAGATCAACCATTTGGGAATGGGAGAGGAAGAATTTATAGGCTGGGAGAGGGAGTTAGGACTCCTCCAAAGATAGGATTAGGCCCACATATCAAGGAGGTAGCTCATAGGAATGAGACCAAGAGGTCAAATTAAGAGGATTTGACCTCATGTATGTGAAACCACCTCCAGCTCACCGCTCTAAAATCTTCTAGATCACGAAGCTTCACATCCTCTTTGGGAAAAATTCCTTTTTGAGACCATCATGGGTATGAAAGGGAATAGAGTGATGCCACTGTTGGCTTAACATGGTGCAATAGACGATCATCGATTTTGAGCTTCATAAGGGAGATGACCCTCATTTTAGGGTTTCAAGATCCATTTCTTCAGGGAAAGCTCCAGAGATTTTCCAAGCAAAGTTAAAGGAGGGATCTGAACTGTATACATGGATGAGTATACTATATAATGACCATGTTTAGGGCACTTTAGGGTATGTGATGGGGAAGTACAGGAGGCATGACAAAACACTGTGTAATAGATGCCCCCTAAAGCATGAAGGAAAAACAGGGAGTGATGACAAAGATTCTTTACGAGATTTTGGCAAGGAGGAGGACACACACTGTCAAGAGACTTGCAAATAAAGGACTCATATACATATACATATATGAGATCAAGACATGAATCCATGACATGGACACAACCATTTGGATGATAAAGACAATATGAAAAGATCCATGGTATGGGTGTATCCATCCAGATAACAAGGATCATCATAAATATAAAGTCTCACGGTATGGTCACAACCATCCGTATAGTAGAAACAAGTGTACAATCATTAATGATATATAACTCCATGCAAACTGAGTCATAACAGATAGGAATTAGGGTGTTGCACTCCATCCCGACCCGATCAATTTATGAATCCCAACATGCGAATAAAAGTGTTGAAGTTGAACCTGCTAGAAAACCACCTGATTAACGGCCAATGATGTGGACCATTAACAGGTACGAGAGAAACCACCAATAATGACAATGGCTCTCAAGGTACAAAGGTACAATCCATGAATGTGATAATGAAGCTGAGGTCAAATTCTCATGGAATGACCCGATCTAAAGTCAATAATGAAGACTTGTCGTCGGATGCAAAGAACTGGCCATTAGGGCATGCCAGCTCTAAGGTATTGAAGGGAGTACCTAAGTCATCTTCTTAGATAATGAGATGAAGTGGACAGGAAGTGACCTGTCGAAGGAGGGTAATGATTAATCCCCCATCATCAAAATGAAACAAGGAATAAACTGGAATGATATTCAAGACTGTAGCAATGACTCAAACAATGTATAGGTAAATAACCGCAGATTGGACTTCTCTTGAACATATTGGCGACATGACTCCGGAGTGTGGCTGAATCTGACTCAACATAGGACTAAGGTCATGATAACAATGTGGAATAGTCAAATGAGAGGAAGAATGGATCACCCAAACTCGAGAGGACAAGTGACTGAATGAGGATATCCCAAACTCGACACAAGAGCATAAGAGTGTCATGTTCAAGAGCAACATGCTACCTATACAATGGATGTCTCATCTTCATTTTTCCCGCTATTTCTAGTGAGTACCCCAATTATTTTTATCACAAGCTTGAAGGGGATAGCATATGCTTGTCATGTAAGTTCATTCTTGGAATGAATCCATCCTAGTAAGTTTTACGAGCCTTAGGAAGGAGAAGCTCGGTCTCATCATGGTGATAAGCCTTTCGTCGTAAAGTTTTAGTGAGCCCGACGTAAGAATAGTTTGGTATTTTTTTCATATTGAGAGAGCTTGAAAAAGAAAAGGAAAAGAAAACTCCAACATGTCCATTTTTGTAATTTTTCCCTCGAACCCAAAAAGGTAGTAAACAAAATTTGAGGGAACATCTTGACCATGTCAACCAAGGTGTACCTTTTTCATAAATAGTTAATCTTAGCCCGAAAAATGGGTAAACGTATACTGAGGTGACGTCGATTAATTTACTTTAATGAGTTCAAAACAAAAAGTAGTCAGCAATCTTTTCAGTTTTCAAGAGTCAGAAAAGCGTTGAAAGATGACTCCAGGGGGGTTCATTTTTCTTTTGTTTAATGAATCTAAAAAAGAGATAAATAAAAATCGCTAGAATCGGTCAATAATAATCATTTTTCACATTGAAGGCACCTGTAACTACACAAGAAACACATCCATCACAAATATCGAGAGAAAATATTAAAATATTACAAAAATATTTAACAAAATGACCTTCAAAAGTTATAGATATGTAAAGTAATTTCATTTTTTACCATTTTACCACAATGAGCTTTAAAAGTGCTTTTTGTACCCTAATTTTATTGATATTCAGTGGCTGTTGCGGGAGATCGAGGGTACAATTTCACGATCTATCTGTGACAGGTAAGAGCCTCATCCCTGCTCTTGCATTTCATTATTTTTCTATGCATTTTAAACAATAAATTTTATGCTAGAATGGAGGATTTCAAAAATTAAGGGTGTTGATGGCCATCATGGGTATGGTCATCGGACCCACGATGGTCATGCTCAAGCCTAAACGCTCATGTGATTCCATCGTACTATTTTAAAAATAGGTGCAATGGCGCTGAGGGTAGTTCCTAAAGAAATAAAACTCTCTTTTAAGCAAAAATGATGATTTTGATCCATGAAAAGGGCATTAATAAATGTTTATATGTTGGTTTGTAGCATAGTATGGGTTTGGAGTGGAACGAAAGAGGCGATGAGGCTGAAGAATTTCAAGAAGCTCAAGATCCTGCATGCATAAACAATCTGAGGGATTGTGGGTTGCTAAAATCATTTAGGACCACAGGGTTAAGGGCTCAAATGGAGTTGTTGCTCTATCTGATCAGTCTCTGGGATGTAGATCGAGAGATCTTCATCATAAAATGCCAGGAACTAGAACTAGAGGAGATGAATATCTAATTCATCACAGGATTGTCCTGACGAGGGGAAGAAGTTCAACTCTTTGGATCTTGCCAAGGAGGTGAGAGTACCACGGGTCTAGTCCAGAGGTATTGTCCTGGTGTCGAAATTACCAATGGATGTAAGGTGAAGATTACGACAATCACCAACAACCTCATCATGAGAATGAGTTTGTTCACTACGACATGTGTGTTCAACACACAACCCTTGCATGAGGCCTTAAAATCCCAGTTCCAATATGCTATTGCATGTTTAACCCCCATCGTCTTCAATTGGTGTGAAGGCCTTTTAGAAAACATGAAATGTCAAATGACCAAGGGGAAGCATGGACATATGAAGAAATTTGGGTTCGGTTTTATACTAGTGACCTTATTTTTGGAGCGAGTGCCCCTATTATGGTATTAATGGGTAGAGGTACCAGATCCTGCCCCCCGAGATCCGAGACTCTTGAGATTGTTACACAATATTTTGACACCGACCCTGCATTCCCTAATCCCAGACACTACTAGTCTGTGTTATTGACATCTGCTTTGTGTCATGTTGAAAAGTATGTGTCAATGTCTTCCTTGTCATATTAAGAAGAATACCTTAGTTCATTACTCCCTGACCAGACCCTTTTTAACCTCTATTTTTTGGGTCATCGCGGGTCATCAGTTATTCCACTTGCAAAGATGGCCAAGATTGAACTAAGCCTAGCAACATCGTTGCTGTGTCCCTGCATTTCACTCATGACAAGCTACTTTTGGTGAGTTTGCTTTAACAAATTGTCGATGGGTGGTCCTAAGGTTGGTTGTTGGATCAGATGAGCTCGGCTCTCTCCTTTCGGATGGTTGTTCCACCCTCTGTGCAACCTCCCAAAGGGATAAGATCTTTCTCCCATCTCTTATGGAGGCTCCTCCTCCTATAAATACCTCCTTCATGGCTAAGATCTGCTAGATTTTGGAAGTAGCTACTAATGTAAATTAGCCTGGGATAGTTTTGTGAGGATTTGGCTTGATTGTATGAGTGTTATAGCATCATAATATTGCCTTTTGGGTAGGAGAGAGAGTTATTCATCCTCTTGGGATACAATTCATGAGTGAATTCTTGCAGAGACATGCTGACATGACCCTTCAAGGACCTACAATGTCAAGGCATGGTTGTAAGTTTTACTTCAGTTCATATTAATACAAATCAATGGTTTATTTCCTATATCTTATGTCAAATTGCATATTGGCAGCTTGAAGTTCCTTTACCATTTAAGTAGATAATTTTTGTTGTATTCTATTATGTTTCTTGCTATTCTCTATATGTTGTTTCAGGTACATAAGTGATTAGAACAAGAGTTGGAGCAACACAATGAGAAATTCATTAAACAAGGATTTGAAGGTAGGCCTTCATGACATTAACTATCTAAGAGAATTTGCTTTGATATTGTTCTTGCTGTGACTAGACCCACCCTAGGGCTAGAGGGGTTGCCTCTGTCCATAGAGGGAACTTACCTGCTTCACAGAGATTGAGATAGTGCATGCCTCGAGGAGGCACAGGTCAACATATGCACTATACACCACAGTTATTTGCTTGTCTTGAATTCCAACTACTCGTGGTAGATGATTATGCTTATGCTAGTATAGATTTTAGGTGGAATCTAGATCTACCTCTACCATGAGGTGAACAATGGACTGATGCAGGTAAAAAGTTGCTTTTTAGATTTTTTCAAGTTTTATGATTTTTATAAAAGTGTAAACTGAGACTCAAATTATGATAAATGTGCAGATATGGGACTAGAGAGACCACCAGGCATGTTTCTAATAGCATGACGAGTTGCTCATTCGATAGTGGGTGTAGATTATGAGGAAGGGGCTGACCCCTTGGCTGAGATGAAGTGCAATCTGGAGGCAATAACTTGAGGGGTTCTAGATTATGCCACTATCGATGATGTTCCACTGTGTTGGTAGAGACACACTGTGGGAGTCTCTACGAGACTGTGTCGGTTGCTAGGCCGAGTGATCAGGGAAATCTCGTGTTATCATGAGCACCATGCAGTTTGACAATTTATCTAGCCTTTTACACATTTTGTAGGCTTTGAAAGCCAAGTGTCCTAAAACACACTATTTTTTGACATTTTGATGTAAACACACCGACATATGCGATATATATATATATATATATATATATATATATATATTATATATATATATATATATATATATATATATATTGTATGTATTTATGTATTTATGTATGTATGTATGTATGTATGTATGTATGTATATGTATGTATGTATGTATGTATGTATGTATGTATGTATGTATGTATGTATGTATGTATGTATGTATGTATGTATATGTTTTATTTCAGGGTAAACTGAAATGTCAAAAAATAGAGTTGCAGTGATGTTCCCCATATTACCCTTCGACAAGACTTCATGCACTAGGAGAGGTGTCTGAGGTGGAGGTTGTTGAGTTATGCAATGGGTATGTATTTACTCTCAATTACATTTCCTTTTTCCTCTTTTCTTATCTCTTTTGTGCCTTGATACACTAACATATTGATGGATTATGATAAGAAACGAATAAACTATTCTTGATTAAGAATTAGCCACCGTAACTAACTCTTATTCCTTCTTATGCAGAAAAATGACAAAAGCAATAGTTGTTGTTCCCTAGAGATGGAACAACGTAAACCAACAAAGGATGAATGAGGTGCATCGATTGCGGTCAGGCCAGAGGATGAATTAGCATGATCAACGCTAAATAAGAAGAATGTCAGAAGATAACATTCAGTTGTGAATCCCTTAGGATCTCCCGATCCTGAGGGATCACATTTCTCTTTTACCCTTTTTTGACTATAAAAGTGTACACTGTAGGAGAAAAGGGGGCGATCTCTGTTTTATTTCAAATTCTAATTTTAAGTTACATACTCGTTCTTTTGAGGAACATGATCGTATTTTAAAGAGGATTGAGTTCAATGGTTAATACATAATTTACGTTGTTGTTCATTCGTATTCTCTGAAGTAGCTCAGTAGTATTCGCTGGTGGCTAAGGGCCCGACCTTTGGTGGATTAAACTACTACCCTTTGTGTTATATCTTTCTAATTCATGCAAGTTTGATTGGTTTGATGTTTTTCCATTCTTTGCAACTTTATCTTGTTTGCTATTTTCCGATTTCCTGTATTGAAGTTAGGTTACTTTCCTTATGTGATTTGCAGCTTTGTCAATTGATTCCATTTATGCTTATTGTAGATTAAATTGATTATCGATTAAGGCATTGAATTTTGTTGATTATGATAAGTGTGTGGTTATTATAGAATCAATTGAAAGAGATTGGTTATTTCTACTGAACTCTTGGTTGACATCATTTTGATCTGAATTGCTTAATTGAGATTGAGTGTGATGTAGATAGAATCAGCTGAAAGAGATTGGTTATTGCCACTAAACTGTCGGTTCACATCATTTCCATTTGAATTACCTGTTTGAGATCTAATTACAATTTCAGTTGAGGGTTAAGTCTTGATGCTTAGATGTAATATTTCTGTTAATAGTTGCAGTTTGAGTTTTATAATGCATCCGCTCACTCTTGTATCAAAATTTTATATTTCATTTTAAAAGCATTACTCTCTAGATTCGTAGCATGCACATATTGTGTACACTCTTGGAATAAAAGAACTTGCCAAGGTTGAAAATTAATGTGAGGCAATTAGGAGTTTTAAAAGACACCTATTCGCACCCAACATTTTGGCATTGTTGCCGGGGAGAGTGTCACCATTTTACAAGGAGTGATGTATATTTGATAATTGCTGCTGTGGAAGAATTGGGTATTGAAAATGGGAGGTAAGAACCTACGTAACAAGCAAGTAAAGTGCTTGCTCCTTCATCTGCTTTTCAACACAATTGCAGAGAAGTAAAGTAGGTGTTTGATGTTTTTCTGCAAAGGGAGAACTGGGTATTAAAAACAAAAGGTAAGAACCCGTGCATGGAGCAACTAAAATTCCTGCTCCCCCACCCACTTTCCACCATAATTGCTAGGAATTTAGGGTAGAAATAAACATTTGAATTTTTGCCTGAATGACTAAGAAGAAAAGACCAGAAAACGATACAATCCCACATCCAAAACTTGAAAAATCTAAGGGATCGGTGACCCTTGGATGATCAACTTTTATCAATGATATCATAAGGAAAGTTGTGTCTCAGCCATCAGTAGGACCCCGAACTGTCACTTCTAGACACCCTACTGTCTCCCTTCAGGCCACAAGATCACCATGTGTAGCCTACGCTGAGGTTCACAGTAAAACTAAAGGGATTGAACAGAGTTTTCAAGATATTGAAAATTCACGATCAATTCCCTCACAAGAAGGGAATTCTTGTAACCTCTGTGAAGGAGAAGGAGAAATAGGTAAATTTAAGGTTAAACCAGTAGAGCCAAGATCTCCCAAGGTAGTAATTGAGCAAAGGGCACCCAATGTCCCAGATCAAGGGAGTGTTGTTAAGATCATTCACGCCTCTTTTGGACATCCTAGGAACAACTCCAAAACGTTAGAGATCCCAGAAGGATACCGACATATCTTTGACCAAATGGCCAATAATCTACAACCACCCCAGACCTCTACATTACAGTATCCTATTGTTGACACAGTTGTCAACACCCCAATGAAATCTATCCCACTACAAAATATCTCTACCTTTCATGGACTCACTTCAAAAGATCCGGATGCATTCCTTTTTTAATTCGATGTCCTATATAGGGGTTATGAATACACCACCGACCCCCAGAAACTGAAGATGTTTCCCTCCACTTCAAAGGGAGAAGCCCTATGTTGGTTTATGGGACTGGGTGGAGGCACCATCAATGATTGGGACCAAATGAAAACTGCCTTTCTTAAAAAATATTAGGATTATTGCAAATCTAAAGAACTAAAAGATGAGATATTCCAAATGGTAGCAAGGCCTAGCGAAACTTTGGAAGAGTATGTAGAGCGTTTCCAATATAACCTCCAAAGGTATCCTTATGCAAATCTGCCTGATTAAAGGGATGAAAGAACAGTGGATAGAGACACTAAATATCATGGGTAAAGGTGATATCTATCAAGAAGAATATGCTAATATTATTGATTTGTGCATTAGGTGCTTGAGGGGGAGTACAAGATTGAAACTAGCTGGACGTGATGCAATCACCAGGGACAACAAACTCTATGGAGGAAGCATTACTCATGATGAAATCCGCAACCTGCTGGAATATTTCAAAATGGATATCCTGGGAACCTTGACAACACAGTTAGACATTATGCAAGCCAACCAGAAGCAAGTCGAAGTAGAGCAGAGCTTGGTTATTTTTTGCCTTTGATGTAGAGAGAAACATAGTCATAAAGAATGCCCACTGTATATGGTACAAACTTGTGCCATATACACTAAGGAACATGCCACAAAAAATTGCCCATTACTCCCAGGATTAAAAGCGGTCTTCAAAGAGGCAAAGGAAGAAGCAGAACTAGTATACCCATTAAACCAATGTCGTTAATGGAAAGCACGACAAATAGATATGCCTACTAACCCATCTTCATTCTTTCAGACTTCACAATATAATTCCCAACAATATACACGAGCTACATGGCAGAACCAGACACCTTTTCCTAATTGGCCACCACAAACATTCCCCATGCCACCTTGGTCCAATTAGTGAAATTCAAACAATAGTTGGCCAAATCCCTCTTACTTTCCATCATTCTGGCAAAATAACCCATATCCATCTCAATGATCCCCCTCCACTTTACAAAACCAAAACTGGCAATCAAGATGAAAAAGTCCCACGAATCAGCCACTGGGGAAAGTCCCCCTGCCTCAACCTACACTACCAACACCTTACACATTGCAGGAGAATCCTCGATCCAATCTACAATCACCCTAGCCCAGCCCAACACAAGTCCTAACAACAGACCAGTCTAGTCGGTACAAATCATTGAAGGTCTGGATCCAGAAACTGAGTTGAGAGAATGTAATGAACTCCATTTGAGGTCTAAACGAATAATCAGGCCAGAGGATGACAAAAATCTGTAACTTGAAGAACCATACCCAAATAAGCCATTCGCTGTAGAACAAACACCTTCACAGGAGAATACAGTCAATTAGAAAAGTCACGAACAGATCATTACCTCTTCTCTGCCATTCCTAGAAAGATTGATTATACCTCACCCAATCAAATATCCCAACTTTGATCTCCTGGGAGAATTAAAAAATCTTTGCGTAAAAATACACCTCCTCCAGGCTATTCAGGACATTCCAATTTATGCAAAAACCATTAAGGAATTGTGTACCAAGAAGTCTATGAGGAAAATAAAGGTAACACCAGTTGTCCATGTAGTCAAAACCTTGTCTGATCTATTATTAGGTAGAGAGATACTGATGAAAAATGAAGACCCAGGAAACCCTATTGTCACTGTACAAATAAATGGATGCTCCTTTCCTAATGTGTTAGTCGATTTAGGGGTAGACATTAATATTCTCACAAAAACAACCTGTGAGAGACTTGGCATCACAACCTTAGATCCAACTACGACCTTGCTAGAACTTGCTGACCATTCAGTTATTAAATGAGAAGGGACATTACAAGATGTGATGGTGTCTGTAGATTCTTGGGAATACCCAGCAGATTTCTTGATTATTAATCCTAGAAACTGACTAGACAGACATCCTCTAATATTAGGAAAACCTTGGCTAGCGACTACAAATGCTTATATAAGCTTTCAAACAGGCAATATGACTATAACTCGAGGGAATGATGTGAAGAACCTAGATTTATATCCTCCATCTCAATCAAGCCTAACCATAATAAAAACTAGGAAGCAACCTGTAACATATTTGACTGAAAATATTCGATCACCATTAACTGTAGCAGATGCTCTTGAATTTAAAAACCAAACGTAAAACAATATTATTAACACTTACATTAACCACCATGCTACTGTATCTAATCTAAAATGTCACATGATTGAAGTAGTGCTTGATAACGAAATTGAAGAAGATCCCTTAAAAGATATCAATGACCAAACAATACCAACAACAACTGTCTATAATAGCAAACCTACTGAAATTGAGCTAGGGAAAATCCTTAACATTAACAAAAATTTGAGTGATGACCAGTAGTAGAAGCTTATTCAAATACTTAGGAAATATAAAGGGGCTTTCAGTTGGGATTACCCAGACATGAAATGGATTGACCCTCAACTATGTATGCACCACATCTACACTGAAAAATATGTGAGACCCATTCGACAACCTCAGCATAGATTAAACCCTCACCTAAAGGATATTGTTAAAGACGAACTGCAGAAAGTGTTATATGTAAATTTCATCTATCCTATATCTGGCAGTAAATGGGTTTCTCCATTAGTTGTGGTTCCTTAAAAGAATGGAAAATGGTGTATATGCATCAATTATAGAGAGCTTAACAAAGCAACACAAAAGACCATTTTCCCCTTACTTTTATCGACCAGGTTCTAGACACATTGGCAGGTAAAAAATTCTTCTCTTTCCTGGATGGCTTCAGTGGCTACAACCAAATCCAAAATGCCCCCGAATGCCATGATAAGACTACCTTCACCTGCCCCTAGGGGACGTTTTCTTACAGGGTATTACCTTTTGGACTGTGGAACGCACCTGCTACATTCCAAAGAGCCATACTCGGTTTTTTTGCAGACTTGATAGATGAGGGATTAGAGGTATACATGGATGATTTCACACCCTGTGGAGATGACTTCGAGCAGGAATTACAGACATTGGAGAAAGTCCTAGAAAGATGCATTGCTACTAGGCTCTGCTTAAGCCACGAGAAATGCCATATGATGATGACAGAGGGCCTGGTTCTATGCCATTACATCCTAGCAATTGGAATTCAGGTAGATCCAGCAAAAATATAGGTAATCCTCTTACTAGCTACCCCTTGCACTCAAACAGAGGTACGTAGTTTTTTGGCATTTTCTAGATATTATCAGAGATTTATAAAAAAACTTTTCCCAAATTGCCGCACCATTATATGCTTTGATAGGAAATATTGATTTTATATGGACAGACAAATGTGACATTGCCTCTGCAGAATTAAAATGGCTAGTATCAACAACGCTAGTACTATGAGGCCCGAACTGGGATATACCATTTTAGATTTCATCAGACGCATTAGATATAACCATTGGAGTATTTCTTGGCCAAGAATAAGACAAGAAACCCTATGTGATATACTACATCAGCAGAAATTTAACTCCTACTGAGTTGAATTACACAGTGACAAAGAAGGAGTTTTTAGCTATAATCTACGCTATTAATAAATTCAGACACTATATAACAGGATACCCTGTGGCCCTGTATACTGATCACTCTGCTATCGAATATTTAGTTAATAAACCTATTACAAATGGTAGAGTGACATGATGGTTAATCTTTTTGCAGGAATTTGACATAACGATCAAGGATTGACCAGGAAAGGAGAATTTAGTAACAGACTTCCTCTCCTGAGTGCCAAGAACAGAAAACGCAGTGGTGGTAGAAGACTAGTTCCTCGATGAGCACCTATTTGTTGTGATCGTGAAAACACCCTGGTACGCAGATGTCGTGAATTACTCAGCAGTGGGAAAACTACCCAAAAACCTGATGCCCAGAGAAAGGACATTAATAGTGCAACGCAACACTCAGTTTTCTTGGATCAGAGGATACCTCTTTCACACAGGAGCCGATATGCATATCTGCAGGTGTATCAGGGAAGACGAAATTTACGATATCTTAAAAGCTTACCACGATGGACCGTGTAGTGGACACTTTGCAGACCATAGGACTAGACATAAAATCTTACAGATGGGCTATTATTGGCCCATGATTTTTAAGGATGCCAAGAAATTTTTCCAAGCATGCAATAGCTGCTAAAGAATGGGTCGCCCTGACCAGTCTAACGAGATGCCCCTACACCCACAGCTAGTCATTGAACCATTTGAATGCTGGGCATTAGATTTTTTTGGCCTAATAAAACCATCATCTAATCAAAAGTCATATATACTGGTTGCAACATAATACGTGACTAAATGGGTGGAGGCAATAGCATTACCAAGGGAAATAGAGGAAACAGTAATCAATTTTCTCTTTCAAATCTTTGTGCAGTACAGTTTGCCCAAGGAAATAATTACGAATGGAGGGCCACAATTTTTAGGCCATAAGATTGTTGCTACACTAAAATATCATCACATTTTGCACCGAATCACCTCTTCATATCACCCATAGGCAAAAATCCAGGTAGAGAGCACCAACAAGGTAATCGAGGCCATCCTAACAAAGATAGTCACCTCGCATAGATGCAACTGGACTACCCGATTGCCAGAAGCCCTGTGGGCATATCACACAACTTGGAGGAATACAACAAGATACTCCCCATATTAGCTGGTGTTTGGTAAGGAACTTATCTTCCCCATAGAATTTGAAATTTAGACATTAAGGATAGCCCAATAAGTGGGGTTGGACTTGATTGAAGCACAGATTAATAGATTACAACAAATAAATGAATTCGATGAAGTCTGACTATTGGCTCTTCATCATACTCCACTTATTCAACAAAAAAGAGAAAAATGGCATGACGCCCTCATCAAGAAAAATATATTCCATGAAGGCGACTGGGCACTTCTATACGATTCCAGGTTCCAGGACTTCTCGGGAAAACTCTAGACTAGATGGTTAGTTCCCTACAAGATAAAAGAGGTGCACGATAATGGCACCCTTACATTAGCCACCATTAATGGTTCTAGTTATTCCTTTAAGGCAAATGGGAACTGGGTATGCCTCTACCACAAACCGTTTACAAGGGAATCCTTTTGCCAATAGATACATGAAGATTCTAGCATACAAATTCTTGCTGCAGAAGGCAATTCTTTCGCAACACCAGTCCCGTAAAAAAGTTATATTTGAGACATGTAAATACAATTGTTTTTTTTCTTTTCTCTATTTTTTCTTCTTGTCCTTTTGTTGTTGGAGCAGTAGGGATGATTGTTTGTCTCTCCCTGTTTTCTTTTGTTGTTCCCTATAGGGAACAACTGTTGTTCCCTAAATGGAACAACACTTTTTCGTGTGATTTCTTTTACTGTTCCCTACATAGAACAACTGTTGTTCCCTAAAGGGAACAACACTTTTTTGTGTGTTCTCTTTTGCTGTTCCCTACAGGGAATAGTTGTTGTTCCCTAAGGGGAACAACACTTTCTCCTGTGCTTTCTTTTGATGTTCCCTATAGGGAACAACTACTGTTCCCAAAAGGGAACAACACTTTTTCATGTGTTTTCTTTAGTTGTTCCCTAAAGGGAACAACACTTTTTCGTGTGATTGATTTTGTTGTTCCCTTTAGGGAACAATATTTGTTCTGTACAGGGAACAACTGTTGTTCCCTACAGGGAACAACTACTGTTCCCTAAAGGGAATAACACTTCTTTGTGTGTTTTCTTTTGTTGTTCCCTATGGGGAACAGCTGTTGTTCCCTAAAGGGAACATCACTTTTCGAGTGTTTTTGTTGTTCCCTTAAGGGAACAACACCTTATGAGGATTTTTGAGAACACCGCTTTCTTCCTCTTGCATGATCATTCCTAGCCCATCCTAGCTCATTTTTTTTATAATCTTGTTTTTGGCATCACGTACAATACATATATGAGGACAATAAGTGCAGATTCTACTGAAGTAGGGGAATATGTTTAACATTATTATCTCTAACAAGATTGCTTTGTGATGATCGAAAAAGAAAGGACACAACTATCTATATCACTTTACTGTCCTAATTTCTGTTGTAAATGATACTGATTGATTATCTTTACCATGATGATTCTACTCCCTCTAGTATAATTCTCTCTGCTTATTATCAATAAGATTATGGGTATATTTTTTTTCTATTGATATGTTTAAACTTCTTCTACTATCCCTACTCTTAAGGAGTATTGAGCCACCCTCTATATATAAAATGGGAAGTGTAAAAAGAAAAGAATCAGCTGAAAGAGATTTGTTATTGCTACTAAACTCTCGGTTGACATCATTACCATTTGAATTACCTGTCTGAGATTTGATTACGATATCAGTTGAGGGTTAAGTCTTGATGCTTAGATGTAATATTTCTGTTAACAGTTGCAGGTTGAGTTTTACAATGCATCTGTTCACTCTTGTATCAAAGTTTTATATTTCATTTTAAAAGCATTACTCTCTAGATTCATAACATGCACATATTGTGTACACTCTTGGAATAAAAGGAATTTCCTGGGTTGACAATTAATGTGAGGCAATTAGGAGTTTTAAAAGAAACAATATAAACTTTGAAACGAGAACTGATACTGTTACCCGTTTCGTAGAGATAGCAAAAAGATGACCCGATTTTCAAAAGTGATGATGCAGAATACACATGTTTTTTTTTAGAACATGGTTTTTGGAACTTTAATTTTTTTTCATGTTCAAGGATGAAATCAAGTTTTAGAATGGTAGTGATTTTCATGCTGATTTTAAAAAGTGAGTACTCTGCATCACACCTTTTTTTTAAAATACCTATTTTTTGACTTTTAATTTTCTAGTGTGTGAAATGTGAAAAATTATTTTCTAAATTTGATAGTTTTTGAAGTTGTCATCTTATTCATATTTTCTTGTTCTCTATCTTAATTTTTTTTTTTTTTAGGGGGGGTTTTATTGTTTTGCGTTT
>APFE030108402.1:38138-100926 GCA_000404065.3 Pinus taeda
GAAAGAGAGATGTATATTGGTTCCAGAAGATCTCGTGCACAACGTGAAGCCATGGAAGACCTTTACAGGGGTTCAGTACATGATATTAAGGAGGGTTGCATGATTGCAGTGCTAGCAGATGGAGATCTCAATGGCTATCCATTATGGGTTGCTAAGGTTATAAAGGTCTTTACAGAAAATGAGGATGTTACAAGTGTTGAAGTACATTGGTATGCCACAAATACACACCCTTCAATGGTGTGTATAAGCCAGAGATGGTAGTTGACAAAATTAATGGCAGAAAGAGAAAAAGAAAGGGTACAAATATAAATTGTTGCCGCACAGACATATTAAAATTGGAGGATGTTGACATACTTGTTTATGACTTCAATTTAACAAAGAGAGGAACTCTTCACTTCAAAACGATAGAGATTCTGAAAAGGTTGTTACCAGAAGGAACATTGTTGAGATGAGAGTCTGCTGAAACCAGTTGTAGATCTAGAAGAATTTTGAAACTTGAAATGTTGGGCATGCACGTGGACTCAGATGGGGCACTAGTTGATGAAAAAGAAGAATATGGAACATCTTCGTCAGCATCCAGTCACTCATCTGAAGATGTGAATTCTGATGGTGTGCAAGAAAATATGAGTGATTTTGAATAATTGTTTAAGACAAATTATATAACTGATGTATGCATCGTATCTTGAAATAAAATTGATGATTTCCATATGGTGTTAAATGAGAAGTTGTGAGGCATTTTTATGTTGTTGAATTATATGTCTTATTTATGGTAATTTTTATTGTTTAAATATCTACAACGCAATATTAAATTAGAGATATAATGTATGTTTTATTCAATATACAAATAATGACTTTTGAATTCATTTAGTGATGTAATTCGTTCATAATGTCATGGTTTTTTAATTTTATAGTTGAAAAAAATTCAATTTCTTTTGTATCTAGCATGGTGTGGTTGAAAACATGTCAAATTTATACTTAGGAAAGAAAAATGATATTCTACCAGAAACATTAATGTGTTTTTTCCTTAAAATTAACTTTGTTTGAGACATAAAAAATTGGTTTTATTAGCATTTTTTAAAAAGTTTGAAAATTGACCCTTAAAAAAAAAAAAAGCGTTATTCCAGTAGCATCACTTTCGTTTTGAAGCTATATTTTGCACGAAAATTTCGTAGTAAATTTCGTAGTCACCACCATTTTTAAAACACGTTCAAAATTGGCACCTAAAAAAAAACATCGTTTCAGTATACACACTTTTCGTTTTTAGCACTGTTTTTGATGTTTTTTTGGGGTTTTTTGGCCAGAGTTCCCGTTTTGAGTTTATAGTTCCCGTTTCAAAGTTTACATTGTTAAGACACCTGTTATCACCCAACAAAGGTGTAGGAGAATGATAAATAGACACTTCAAGACAGGAAGGCATGTCATTGAGTCTAGGAAGAAAATAAGAATGATGATGTAGACCGTTTTATGGAATGTCATCCAGAGACATGACCTCAATGATACTCTCGTCGGTGGGGAATGTCTCGTTCAAAGGATCCAGAGAATCACAAGAACGAAGCCAATGAGATGGCATGTAAGTGTCCAAGTTCATACTGACGATAGTATGACATTTTGAAGTGGCCATCGAAGCTAAGAAAATTTATTTATAATTTATATCCAATGGACTTAAAGGCATAACATCGCCAAATGAGTCAATTTGATCGTCGATAGGGATAATCCAAGGATCTGTAGAGGCTGAGATCATATTGACCGAAGGAACATTCTGAGGTGGTAGAGAAAGGTACTCATTAAAGCAGAGTCTTTGAAGAGACATCCTACCACACTCTCATAAGGAATATCAATATTTCCATGTAAGGAACATTGTCATTCGATGAACCAAAAGAAAAGAATGACAGTTAATCAGTTGTGACAATTTTTCCTTCATGACGAAAAGGAAGTACATGGAACAAAGAAGACGCCACAAAAAACATGGCATGAGTCCAACTTCGCTCGAGAAGAAGGTCATAGTTGGGATTGGCATTTACAACTTCTACTTCTAATTCAACAATATTTCCTTCTAATGTAATCGGTAAGTTCATGAGAATATCATATGGTCGCGAATCTCTGCCATCAAAGGTTTCCAAGGTTTTTAGAGATTGGTTAAGAGGAGGAGAGCCAATGGATTTCCAACACAAAACTAACATGATGTAGGTAGAGGCACCTTCATCAATAACCATGGATTGTATTTCCTTTGATAAGGACCTACATCAAAAATGTAATCTGATGAGGAAGATGAGGCACATGACGCTCTAGATCGAAAGTAATCATACTCGAACCAGAAGGATCAATAACACCTATAGCAGACAACACACTTCCGTTGCATTGGACATGATTGAAGAACCTCCAAGGTAGACATCATTGAAGGTGCTTGAGCTAAATCCTCAATAATATTGTGTTATTACGTAGCTCTAGCTTTCAGATTAAAGGATGACTTTCAAAGAACACCTTTGGGAGTTGGCCGGATGATGGACTCATTGTTAGGGCTTTCGATATGGAGTGGACCAGAACTGGATGGACTAGAAGTAGAAGGAGTATCAGTGGCTTCATTCTCCATCATCTGCTTAAACATGGCTTGATAGTCCTTAGTTCGAGTAGTGATCGAGATAGGTGATGAAACTTGCATCATGAACACTTGGGAACATGAGGAAGTAGAAGATGAGGTTGGTCTACCAATTGAGTCTATTGTGATGGAAAGGGTTCTTTTAAGATAGACGGAGTCCCTTTCAGCAAGAGACTAACTTCATATTATCGGGGAAAATCCTTAGTGTATTGATCCTCCTCACAGATGAGGCAAGGATATTTTGGCTTCTTTCAAGAAGCATCATCAGTAGATGATTTAGGAGGGTCTTGTTTTGGGGCATTAGCTTTGGCCTTACCTTTTCCCTTCTTTTTACCTTTAGAGGTCTTACTTGCTACGATAGACTGGACAACATGAACCTCAAAGGTTTTCCCAAGACTGGATGAATTTTGGGAGGGATTATTGGAACTAGTGCTCAAGACAGATTTCTCCTTCGAAGAAGCTTTCACGCGAGTCTGAGACATGAAACCAATCACACCGTCAACAGGTGGTGTATCTAGGGACTTCGATGTTGTCAGAACTGATGATGGTCTCGGAGCATCAAGTAACATCTCATACAGTGTGCTAGATTGTGAATAGACCAAGTCTAAATACTGGGCATGGGCGATAGATTTCTCTTCAGTAACACATCCACCCATGGCTATGTCCTTAGCAAATTTGCTGATGAATGATTTTGTGAACCATTCTGTTAACAACTCATTAGCAATATTCTCAAACTTGATGAGGTGATGCCAACATCTCCATTCATTGATATGATTGGAAATGTGGGTCACGATGTCTTGCTTAAGTGACGTAAGAAAATGAGTGCTAGTATCGTACCGAACTGGTAGTTGGAAATGAGTGAGGAAAGCCATAGCGAGAGAGTTGAAGTCACTGTAGGGACCTCAAGGAAATTTGATGTACCATTTAGCGGCAACACCTGTGGGAGTTCTTTGAAAGAGTTGAAGACAAGTAGAATCATCAACATACGAATTGGAGGAGCACCAGAGGTGATGTGTCATCATGTGATCTTGTGGATCCTTGTTCACTTTTCCCTCGAATTTGGGGAAATCACTTGGAATTTTCGTCGGAACTGGAGGCCAGCAAGGCGAATGAAGAATGGGATCATTATTTAGCCTAGATACATTGGGCAACTCCAAGATAGCCAAGAAATGTAATTGCATGTTAAACAACATATATGGCCTTTGAGGAGACCCAAACTATAGAGTCCATCCTTGATGGTAAGGATTTTTTCCCCACACTGGAGGAATTTCTCCATATGGAATCTGATTTTGTCCCCACTGAGGGTTACCTTTCCTGTAAGGAGGATTCAATCTAGGGTAGGTTTGATATTGCCCTATCATAGGCCACTGATAAGAATTTTACGCGGCATACAGGTTATAAGGTTGCTGAACCTGTTGACCGTGGACATAAGGATATTGACCCTGGTGATGCAGGGGTTGACCTTGACCTTGTAAAATTTGACCTTACTGATATGCATATAAAGCTGGCTGCTGCCAAGGTTGACCTCGTTGCTGCAAAGGTTTTCCTTGCTAGGACAAAGGTTGGGAGGAACACCGAACAAATTGAGTTTGCGGCTGCAAAGGTTGTTGTGACTGTGGCAAAGGTTTCCCTTACTGGTGTAGGAGTTTTCCTTGTTGTTTCAATGCTCGCCCTTACAGCTAGAAAGATTTCCCTTGCTGCTGCAAAGGTTTCCCTTACTATTGCAAAGATTGTTCTTGTTGCTACAAGGGTAGCTGGATAGTTCCTGGGGTTATACCCTGAGGGTATTAGTAGTTCCAAAATTGGATCTGGTCATATCCACAATGAATAGTAGATTGAACAGGTTGATCAGAAGGTCCAACTTGAGAAACTAAGGTGGATTAAACAAGGCTTGCAAACCATATGGCACATAAGCCTGTTGGAATGGGACCTAAGCCATATATGGTTGCAGATATTGGACGTTACCTGACTTGGATGGAACAACAAGGTTAGGAATAGTGCCATAAAAAGGTTAATTCATTCCAACCATGTGAGTTTGTAATCCACTCACATTGGTCTCACATGACATGAGAGGAATATTCGGATCTTGTCCCCTAGGCTGTGGCACAGTCTGCCCACTTGATGGAGGGATAGAAGAACTTACCGAGACCTAACGTGAGATAGTCAGTTGAATCGGAAGAGTCAATTGAATGATTAAACAAGTTGAGATGGAATGGTAGGTTGAACAGGAACTGAAGTGACTGGAGTTGTACAATTATTAGAGAGGTCGTATTTTGAATGAACAGACCTGATGTAGGCATAACATTAGAAGAATAAATGGGGTTTTGATACAATGATGAGGCACTAAGAGTGCCCGAAACTAACTAAGCTAAAGGGTATAGTCATGTGGCAACATGGGTCCATTAGTTTCAGGATAGGATAGAGACAGGACTCTTCGTGTATAAGGAAATCCTTCTGGAGGTATTTTATATCCTTTCTTATCATCCACGTGAGGTGTACAGGTATCAGAAACTTCCAAAAGATCCAGAGAAGAGACTGGGATCTCACCTTTTGACTCCATAGATGGAAACAATTGGTGACAAGGAACCTGAGATGTACGAGGAGATAAATTCAAAGGAATGCTAGGCTGATCGTATGGACTATAAGGATGCTTAGGAGATATCACAATAGGATCTAACAATGGATTTGGTGAATAGACAACCAGTCCTTGCAGACTTTCAGGAGTCTACAGACTCTCGGGGGTTTGAATTGGATTATCAGAGGAATCCATATAAGATTCTTGAGGTGAACAGGTTTCTATTGGAGGCAGACGAGAAGACAAAGGTTGGATACTCGGTACACTTCCAAGTTCAAAACCTTGATCCTCAAGCGACTAAGGAAGCTCCGAATGAACTCCTTGGGAGGACCCTTTAGTATTAGACAACGAAGGGGAACTATGAGATGGATTCAATGGTTTATCCATCATGGCTTCCCCTCAACAATAAAAAAGGAATGGAAAAATTCGTTTAGAGCTTTAATAATCTTGAAATTAACAAGAAATTACTCAATTTGACCTAAGAAGTAACTTCTTGGGATCGACATGTTTATCATGGGAAGTTATATTTTAGAAACAAAAACATTTCCTTTTCATATTTTAAGAGTCAAGAAAAGGGAAAAAAGGTACTCTAGTCGCTTTCAATAGTTTTGCGAGCTTGAAAGGACAAGTTGCTCGATGATCTTTTCAAATTTAAAGAGTTAGAAAAGATCAAATGACTGCTCAGGTGAATCTAGGTAAAAGGAGTACCAAATAGCCATGAACTGCAATATACACCTCAACAAATAAATTTACCAAGCACCTGGCGTACATGCAAGCAATCTCCCAGAATGATGTGTTCGGTGTATCACGTCTACAGGGCAAAAAAATCGGCTTCCTATGGATAAAGGTTTCCAACCTATGGGGGTCTAGCTTTATATACACAACGATATGGGGAGCACAAGTCCGTGCTAGCGTTGTCTAATGCTGAAGCGAACAACAACTGCTAAATTTTTAAGATGCCAGAACATGTCTCTAACCTAGACCTCTAGATATGATCATTAATGTTTCAAATGATCCTTAGGTTAATTGATAGATTTTAAAGTTGATATTGTAATTATGTCTCAATTTCAAGGCCTTAACAATGTTACCTATTCCTAAAATGCAAATTAGATGATGAGATGAAATCCTTCAATTCGATGAATGCTATCTATGTAGGGAAGAATATCACTCAAATCATGTATCAAACCAAATGCAAAAGTGCATCCATGACAATCTTCAAACGCTAAATCAAAAATATGAAATTGAATCTTTCATATGATAAGAAAATACAATGCCAAAACAAATCTTAAAGCAAAACCTCCTTAAGATATAATGATGATTTTTTTTCTCTTTTTCAAAATGAAACTAATGTAATCTAGTGCCAAGTAAAAGAGAATGCAAGCAAGACAACAAATATGAAAATTTCTTTCACATCAATGATTTGAATGCAACTCAAAATTCTTCAAAAACTATGAAAATAATAGCATTTTCGCTTTTCGAAACACAAACACTTCAAAACAAAAGACTTCCTTTTGATCCCAATGAGACAATCAATTTGTAATCTATCATTCATCAAATAAAGCTTAAGTGACTTTCACAATATCCACTAATGAAAACAACTTAAGGCACAAGAACCAAAAAGTGATTTGCAAGATATCTTTGAACACACAAAGACTCTTTAACATAGCCAATTGATCTCTGATTTCTGATGGGAAGACCAACGAGCGGATGAAGGTTGACTTGGAAGACCTAGAACCCTAAAAGGATAATCAAAATTCAACCACACTCAGACCAAGTTAAAAGACAGTTGTAATTAGACAGCGACGGAGTCAATGAAGAACACACTGGTAAATGATAGGGAGAAGGAAAATAGAACTGAAAATAAGAAAGAAAACCTTAAATTTCTTAATTTTCTGCAATCATCATACCTGTCAAGAGGAAAGTAGCGATCATCGCTATTGTAACTAGAAAACCTGAGATATCTTCGTGACTGTCAAGTTCAAACCCACAATGGTCGAGGAAAACAAAAAATAAATCCAAAATCTTGAAAAACAACTCAAGTTAATAAACTTTAGGAATCTACCAGAAGGTGATACTGACTACAGACAAGCAATGAAGTCTAAAAATCAATGGTTGATCAAACTCGTTAAAATAAAAGGTGAAGAAAGGGAAGGAAAGGGTCATAGGCTCCCCAGTGGAGTCACCATTTCATTGACAAGGTTAATCCTCTTTGCGGACAAAGGCGATCCCTCTAGCCCAATGAGTGGGTCTAGCAACTGAAGTGGCAATCAACTAGACATCTTCCTAGATTATAATTGAAAAGTAGAATGAGATAGATGACTTACCTCACTTTGATGTTATTCCAATTTCCTTTGTTGAGATCCTTGAACTGCTTATGTCATGGACTTGTTCTTGCTTCTTTTAGCACTTATGCACCCACACAAGTGATCAAGAGACAACAAAGCATGACAAGACCAATAGAAAATCCAATAATAACCTACTTAGTTGATCAAGGAATGCCAAGCCAATACATAAATGTACATATATATTTTGGAAAGATGAAACAACAATTGTATTATTATTTAAAGAATGAAGGGAAGCTTACAACCATAGCCTTGATGATGTAAGGCTCTCCTTGAGTGGTAATCCAATTCCAAGCCAAGAAACTCTCTAAAAACTCCTTCTCCAAGTCTAATGAATAGCCTCTAGGCATAAGATCAACATAGGGGTGCAAATTGACATAGATCAACCATTTGGGAATGGGAGAGGAGGAATTTATAGGCTAGGAGAGGGAGTTAGGGCTCCTCCAAAGATAGGATTAGGCCCACATCTCAAGGAGGTAGCTCATCGGTATGAGACCAAGAGGTCAAATTAAGAGGATTCGACCTCATCTATGTGAAACCACCTCCAGCTCGCTGCTTTGGAATATTCTAGATCACAAAGCTTCTCATCCTCTTTAAGAAAACTTCATTTTTGATACCATCATGGGTATGAAATGGAACAGAGCGATGCCATCGCTGGCTTAACATGGTGCAATAGGCGATCATCACGGTTCTGAGCTTCATAAGGGCGATGACCCTCATTTTAGGATTTCAAGATCCATTTCATTAGGGAAAGCTTCAGAGATTTTATAAGAAAAGTTAAAGGAGGGATCTAAAACTTATACATGGATGAGTATACTGTATAATTACCATGTTTTGGGCACTTCAGGGTACGTCACAGGGAAGTGCAGGAGGCGTGACAAAATACTGTGTAACAAGGACATCCCCTTCATCCCGGAGAATTGGCTGCCATGTTTGATCAATGGAAGTTCCAAATATCATGGCACAGGAAATCAAATTTTGTGACAATGTGATGTTGGATGGCATTCCCAAATTATCTGTGTTGGCAAATTTGGTTGGCTCGTAATAAAGAAATTTTCAATGATTTTCAACCCAATTTGATCTCCTCACCACTTAAAGCATCTCAACTGCTAGAAGAGACAATCTCAACCAAGGATTTTGACCTAGGTGAAATAGAAAATACACACCCAGATGAGAAATATTGGTTCAAGTTCTCCCAACTAAAGGATCACGTTGGCAGCTTCATCATTAAGCCTCAAGCTTGAAATTCCTATATCCTTTGAATGAATCCTTATGAATTTGAGGGACATTGAAAAAGAAAAAACATGTTCTTTTAATTTTCCGAGGAGCTTCGAAAGGTAAATCCGAGGCTAGAGTAGTAGGGGTTATATTTAGCCTCAAATAAAAACCATGGATTAAATGTTCTTGGGGGTTAGGGATCTCAACTAACAATTAGAACAAGTTCTTATCTCTTTGGAAAGGATTATAATTGGATTTAGAAAAGGAAATCGAACAGTTGATGGTTTTTGGTGACTCCATGATAGTAATCCAACTGGTGATTAAATATCAAGAGGACCCAATGTATATTAAATCTCCTACGTTGCATCAAATTTGCTTGCAAATCTCCAAGTTTGAAGTAATTGAGTTATTCCATATAAAAAAAACAATGTAGAATTGTATATGTTGGCTATTCATGGTGTCAACCTAGGAGTAGGAGTGTTGGAAATAGATGGATCTATGCATTAATACACACAAGCAGAAAATCCGACAGTGGAATTCGACGAAACAAATAAAATCGGAGGAACTGTTAGAAGTTAAATGCATTTTTTTTTTTTTTTGAATAACGGTTACCGGAGATCTGATGGGAGTTCCTTTACCATCAGATATCCAATAGGATTTCTTAACCATCATATATCCAATAGGAGTCTTTACAATCTAATATATGATGGTTAAGGAATTCCCACAAATATTTGACAACTATTGTGATTTTAAATAAAAATGTAATAATATAATAATTATATGAGTAATTTGGTATTAGAGGATGATTTGAAAAACCAAATTTTTTTATAAACCTCACATCAAACATAAACCCATCACGAAGTAGAGCACTAACCAAGTGGGGCAGTTCAAGCAGGGCACGAGGGAAGGAGGCCATTGGAGAGTCGAGGGCATTCAACAACACGAGGGAAGTTGATTGTGGAAGGTGTAGGAAGGTGGTGGCATAGAGGTACCAACAAATATGATGGTAAGGTTTTATCATTTTATCAGTGAAGTTTCCCTCTTGCTATTGTATAGATATGGACATCATTCACAGATTTCTTCCAGTCATTAACTGTATATGCCAGCTTGGTCCCATATAAATCTTTAACCTCTATGATACCCTAGATTCTTCTCTCAACATGCGAAATTTATTGAAAAAATAACTATTCATTTTGCTAACCACTTGTGGTTTCACAAAAAAAATCATAGATTGACACCATAACATTCAATTACGATCTATTTTTGGTCTGAGTTATAGTAAAATGCAACATATTGCAAGCTTGAATTTGAAGAGATTAAGTTATGGGCTTTGATTTTATGTTAAACTCTTCAAGAAAACAGAGATAGGTGGAAAGAGGTTTTTTTCATCCATGAAAATTGGCATTCTCCTCTGAAATAGTCTCATCATCCATGAAAAATGCAAATTCCTCCTCCCACAATTTTCAGCCAATGGACCAATAGTCAATCTATTAGTGCAATTCAACACTTTTGTTACGATTTTTTTGGGTCGATGGTGATTGCATGACCAAAAGGATTTCCAAGAAGCTTGGATCCAGTGGAGGCATTGTTTGCTGGAGTTGTCAGTCAGTTGGTTTCCTGCTTAGGTCTATATCTTATGCTCATTATTTCTTTCTTCTCTTGAACTGAAACGTTGGACCTTGGGAGGGCCGATTCAAATTCTTTTAAGCTTCATTTTAGAAACTTGGAATTTGCAGCGGTCGACAAACTCTCTGGATAGAATTTAACACAAAAATGGTTAAGAATGATAAATTTGTATGTTTAGAAGGTCTAGTATAGTCCAAAAAGATCCAAACTAATTGAACATCTCTATAAAAGGTAAAAATATGTTTCATTTGTGAGATCTAGGGCATTTATTTACTTTGATTTTTAGTTTACAAAAAGAAAAAACATTCTTGGTTTCACTCACCTTGGCATTATAAATAGTTTCTCATACCCCTCACCCCTTTTGACACCTTCACCTTTCTACATCCATAGGACAAGAACAATTCATGGCCGATACCCACTCCATTGTCATACTAGATCTCATTGTTAGATAACTGTAGGTACCTTCAATTGAAGAAATAGAGGAAATATGGTTGCTTTAGACCGAACATAGACATAATTCTTGTTATCTAGCACAAGTAAGATCTTCTAAATGGGAAAGTAATAATGGGCGAGTTAGCTTGATGGGCCTATGGCCATTATTCGTACCACTATCCTAAGCTCCCTTAGTTCAGAGACTCCCTTGTTTCTTACCATGTAAACCAAACTACACCACCTATCACACCTACATTAAGACCTAGACTTTCCCTCTCCTTATAACACTTAATCAAGGATGGAGGCAAGGAAAAAAGGAAAAATACCATGCCATCATTAGTCAAGTGTTACTTTGTTTGCACCAAATCATTTGCAGAAGTAGATGAAAAAAGTACATACATTTTTTTTAACAAATATATCTATGGGGCACGATGCCTTTTTATGCATGTACATATTGTTTCTAGTTTGAAGAATTACATAGCTCAGTTTACATTGATTCTTTCAAAAAACATTCCCTTTGGAGGTGATATCTCAAATATAAATTTTATTTGTGTGGAAGATATACCATGTTTGGATGAGAATAAAAAGGAGGTTTATGAATTGAATGCAGAGCTTCTAATAAATACTCATGGAATTGCATTTTTATATGGACATTTGGCTTCAAAATTCTTGAAAAATGTATTTGAAGGAAAACATTTAAGCAATTAGATTTCAGAGGCGTGCCCCTTTCTCATTCAGTGTTGTCTTTTCTATTTTGGCTATGCAATCGAAGGAACATTTCTTTTTAACAATATTTTTCCATGTAAAATGATCCATTTTTGGGAGTCGATGATCAAATTTGAAAGAGATGAAAATTATGTTCATTATCCAAGTATCAACTCCTTGAAAATTTGTTGAACTAGTGATAAGCTGAGCACAACATCCCTTTCAAGACATTTGATTGCATTGCTTGCTTATGGAGGGGTTCCAAAAGATTTCTTCATTGAGCTTGTAATTGATGCTATATAAAAATTCAGAATGCACTTAAAGATGAAACGAAATCTTGGAAATTTGTAAAGAAATGTAGATGTTTATATGATGTCCACATATGACATAAAATGTTATCATGTGGAATTCCTTTGCATGATTGAATGCTCATTAGATTGACCAGAACCACCCTTGGGGTACCATGAATGAAATTTAAAGCAATGAACTCAAATAGGTGTCTATCATAAGTACATGCTCCTAGGGGTGATGCAGGGGAAAAGCTATGGCTAGCTATAGACATAGAGTTGATTAGAGTTTACCCCAAACTAGGTTGTTAGTTACTCCCTTGATGCTGATATGAAAGAGAGTGGAAAAGGGTATATGCCCACTAGCTAAAGAAAGATCCCCATGCTAATGGTAAAATACCCTAATGATTAAATATAAGGTTAGTCTATGTGTTTCATTTGTGGTACCTTTATGTGCTGCATTTCACATGGTATTCAAACATTTATGATCATTTGATGTCGAAGACTTATATCCATTTCACTTGAATGAATCAACTTACCTATGTGAAGTCATTTTTGTCTCTATTTGATCCCTATTGACTCAATTGTAAAATGAAAGCTCGTAGGGACCTCTTGAACAACTTAGAGCTTTATTGAAGTGTTTAATCTCTAATTTCCATTATTGGCATAATCTTTATCCATGATTAGTCATAGTTCGCATTTAGAATACGGTTCACACTTATTTGTGGCTCTTGCTATCATGTCCTGTAGCTCATGAATAACATGGTTTTTATGCATCATATAACTAACTGAAATATTCATTATGCAAATGACCAACCTTCCTTATAGGATCATATGAATCCTATATTCCAAAGGTTACTTTAAACATGCATTCTTAATCTTTTACACAATCATCTAATTATTTGTATCCTATAATGAGCATGCAACTTGACCGAATGCACTCCTTCATCCTTTTCAAGGCCTTGTTTTTATAAAATATGGAATATATAATGATCCTATCATAATTCCTCTTCGAAGAGCCTTCCAAGATGATGACTCTTATAGGATCATGATGATCCATATTAGGAAAATGACTTTCTCTAACATAATGTTAGACAATGTATGGATGAATATTTATGCAAAATAATAGTCCACAAGATTTTTATTCTTAAAAGACTAGATGATTTGAAGCAAATCCACCAAGTAAAATTTTAAGCATGCTACTATCATATGCTTCTATTCATACACGATGATCATGTCCCCATGAAGTTAGAGAAATTTCCAAGTATTTAAGAAGTATTTTAAATATTAAGTACAATCTAATTGAAATTAACATATAGCTTGTGATTATTTTAAACTAATGATAATATCATTTTTTAGGAAATGATGTGTTCCAGAGGAGTTTGTATGACCTAACCTTGGAAATATTTGTCTCGCAATTCTTAGAAACTGGAAATCCCAAAGTTCGAAGTTGAAGGACAAACTTATGAGAAAAGATGGTGTTGGAAATAATACATGGGGTGGGGGGTGGGGGTGAATTAGTATTAGAAAATAAATAATATTTTCATTTCCATTGTCATATTCATATACGCTACTTCAATTAAGGCAACCCGTGTGTATACACAACTATTTTTAATGCAACTAGCCTATATCCAGTAAACTTATGATTTAGTTAGTTGATCTTTAATGAGTGCATCAGGACATTATTAACCATATAAACAGTAAACAGGTGCAGAAAAATAGAAAAAATCATCACACATGAACACCATGATATAAGGTGGAAACCCAAAGTGGGTGAAAATCACCTACTGTAATTCGTCTCTATCTTCTTTCAATAAGAAACTTCTTTTTAGAATATTTTTGTACTGGTGCAGTCTTATACCAGTACATAGGCTTCTACCTGTAGAAGGCTACAATGTTCTCTCGTTCTCCAGCTTCTCCTAGAAGAGAGCTACAACCCGCTTAGCTCTTGTACTAGTTGATGTGTTTACTAGTATGTAGGTACTGACCTACAGAAGGCTACAACCTTCTTTCTTCCTCCAGGTACCACGTTTCATAAATTTTCAGATTGGATACTCATGGAACACAACATCATAACCCGAAGACCACGTTTCATCCAATTTTCATACTGGACCCATCAATAACATTGAAGCACAAAATCAATCACAACTTGCATCATCAATCTCTGAATCACACAACAGTAAATCACTAAAATCCTGTCAACAAAAACACAGTCACCAAAACATAGAGTAGAACATAGAACTCTGCAACAATATTCAGAGCCAACTGTATCATCAAAAATCATGCATCAGAGTGCATACACTACTTCGAAGAGCCGAACCGGCATGTATACGCAACTTCAGCAAAGCGAACCAGCGTATATTTCATCAAATACTCACTTATAACTTCGTTGCACTTCCTGACTTCAGACATACCCAGATCATTACATATACAAGGATAATATGTGCGTTAGCAACCAGATCTAGTCCATCGGATCACATAGATAAGTCATTATGATCTTGATCCATTATTAGATCCCATCCATCAATTCTGAAGCTAATCGCAATCAACCAATCTGAATATGCAGAATAATGACACCAGTAAACAGTCACCATAACTCAAAACTTTGCATCAACAACCAAAACCACCTATAAATTCAAATATCATAGTTCATATTGTATACACTACTTAGATGTATCTAACCTACGTGTATACGCGCTTTTATCAAAGTCAACCAGCGTATACATTTGTAAGTATTCATTCATAATTTTGTAGCTATTCTAGACTTCAATTATACCTAGATCATAATATTTATAGAACATTACATGCGTCAGTATACAGATCTAGAACAAGCGTGATCAAACCATATAGAGATGATTCATTCCAAGCCATAAGATCTTGATCCATCGTTAGACCTTGTCCTCCATCAACCGCTGAGATTCCTCCTTGGCTCAGATCAAGTAAAGCATCAGAAAACCATAACCTGCATACTAGATCTCACACTTCATCAGATATTCGAGACTTTCTTAGTGCCTTTTCCTAATGATATTCTCCTCCTTTTATAGCCTTAGGCCTTACTGAATACCATGGTCCAAAACCACGTAGGACTAATAACTTGGACCCAATACCTGGGGTCAATACCTCAGACCAAATACCATGGACCAATACCAAAATAGCATGGTCCAAATACCACGGACCAAAACCCAGTTTTCCAACATGTACGTACTTTTCCTTGCATGAAAGTGCGTGTCCTTTTGGTCTGCTAGCCCGAGTGTAAAAGCAGCTTGGTCAAGGGGAATTTGCGTATACCTTTCTTTCTGCATTCTTGTTGTTTACCTGCTATATTGTGATCTTTCATCTGAGAGAGTTGCCTCCTGAACTGATTCCTTGAAGCTACCCTACATTTCATCACATCTATAAATACTACTATCATGCATTCTGTCACATTTGATATCTCTTTTATAGATTTATCTAGTTACCATGTAAAAGTGAGTTTTTCTGCTACAAGTGGGTTGTCATCAAGTACAACACATGCATCATAATGCCAACAATCTGCCCCTTTGGACTTGATGGCAACAAAAACACCAAGTCACTCTCCCCCTTTGACATCAAGGGCAAAGGGTAGACAAATATCTTCTTCCCCTAAGAGCATAAGACTTTCATTTCAGAATAGCTCAATATTAATTATGGTCCCCCTAGGCACATGCTGAATTCTTTGATTGGAATCCACCTTTGTTCATGTTGAGATGTATTGTATCATCCATGCTCCCCTTGAGCAGATGCAAAGTCTGCACATATTTTCAAGAAAATAACATGACTCTATAACTCAACTATGTGAGTTTGACCTTCCTATCGTCAATGACTCATACATACTTTCATTCTCCCAATCGAGTGAGGATAAAATTGACTTATCCACCCAACCAAGTGGGGATATACCATATACCAATTTTTTATACATGACTGAAATATTACATCATCCTTCCCATGCATAGTGGGGATACAAATTACATCATATGACCAAAAGGGGTTCATGAAACGACTACAATAGATGAAGTCAAACTATTACATCATGGGTCTTGATATGACCTTTACATCGAATGATATACATGACATTTATAACAGAGACCAAACATCTAAAAAACACCATGATAGTCATCAACAACTATCATACACAATGTATGATCTTCTCCATAAGCATCTGTCAATAGCATCCAGACCAGCAACCTGTATATGTCCATTAGTGTAGATATCATCAACCTGCAACAAGGTATGTCTATATATAGATATCAACTCATCCTTTTGAACATTATCATGGCCTTCCATGAATGAATTTTGCATATGTCATACAAAATCATTCACATTATATCATATGTGAAAAACACCATAATCATCATATCATCATCAAGATTTGCATGATCTTTTATACCATCCATGTATCATCACTCGGGAACATCCCTCATCTGATAAGAATCAATCAACATATGTGAGTATCAACCTATCATCATATAGGTAAGAACTCATCATCATCATGTCTCCAACAATGCAACTTTGAGTAATCATCCATGTATCCAACATACTGTATATAGCACTTTGTATCTAGAAAAACTTAAGCTCAAGATCTTTTGTCAAGACTTCTTGATATCATTAACAACAACAATCCTCAACTATGTGAGAGCCGAGAACTATAGGAATCCTACATCATAACTGTATTATATGATCTTTATGCATATGACGACAATAGCATATGAGTGACTCATCATCAAGTAATGAAGTTGTGTATTCAAGCTTTGTACTTCTCCTTATCCTTATGAAGATCACCATGTAAGCAACATATATGCATCATCAGAGAATCATCCACAAATCTGATCTGAACACCAACTATGTAACCCCAAGAATCATATGAGATTTTGTCATGGGAAACTAATAACCATATCATAGCAAGATGTATCATTTATCCATATGAGCATCATCACCAAGGACTTCTAACCATAATGCCAACAATGCATTATGCAAAGCATATGCTCCCCCTGAACTTGTGCCATCTCTTCACTGTCAGATTTGATCATGCATATATCAGCAAGAAGTATCAAGGCATCATCATCATCAAGTTAAGATCAAAAACACTTCTAAACATCTTATGAGTATTAAGACATTTCCACACAACATCAACAAATTGTAACCATTATCAAACAGAGCAAATAATCAACTGAATCATATCAGACCCTTTTTCCTGAGTCTGTCCCACTGCTTTTCCTCAAACTAACATATACGTAACTGTGCAGTGTCAAACTCGTGTATATACGCGACTTCTCTTCATGAAACTTGTGTATGAGATTTAGAACACTGAAGTTTCACACTTTTAGCTCCCTTTGAGTTTTTTATGTCTGTACATTGTGCTGTGCCACATCTTTGTGATTGTACTTCCTTCTTCTTCCATATCTTCAAGTGTGATGATGTTTTCTCCTTTTGGTATGGTGCCCGTACTTTGTTCCTACATTCCTTTTCTATATGTCCAAGCTTGTTACATGCATAACATCTCATATGTTTCATATTCCTTCTATAGCAGTGAATGACTTTGTGACTAAACATATTGCAAGCTAAAAAATATCCCTTAAAGTACTTTGAATGTGATGATATTTTTGTGTGATGGTCTTGAACCATTCTTCTTTTGGCTACACTATGACATACATAACATTCAACATTATTCATTTGAGGAATTGACTAACTATCACTTCCACAGTTAGGAGTAAAAGATTTTCTTTGAAGAATTTCTTTCCTTGGTTGTTGATGGGATTGACCTCTCATCTCCTTGTTGAGAATTTCAAATTTTTCATTAGAGTCCCTTGTCTTACTTTTTGAACTAGATTATCCTTCAACAGATTCATGAAAACCAAGACTAGTTTTGATAGCAAGAGACCTTTGACTACTAAGAATATCATCCAAGATCTCAGTACTATCTTGAAATTGTAAGAGATTACGCTTTTCTTCTAATTTATCTTTTAGAATATTTACCTCACCCTGATGTTGCTCTTCCTTTTCAAGATACTGCTTCTTCATGATTCCTTCAATTTTTCTTCCTTCTTCCAACAGATGTCTTAATTCAAGAACTTCGTTTTCTTGTTTTTCAAGAGCTTGGAGTAGATCTTTGTTCTGCTTATTTGATTCTTCAAGATATTCTTTTAGCGAGAGGATCTTAGCTTCAAGACTTTCATATTAACTAGATCTATCTCTAAGTTTCTTGATTGTTGTGCTCTTTTCATTTACTTCATTTCTTAGTGATGTCACTTCATCCTGTAGCTTTTGACATTGATCTTCCTTTTCCTTGAATTGCTTCCTTGCCTTGTTTCCTTCCTCTAGTTGAGCTTTTAGTTTGGTAGCTTCTTCTTTGGAGGCACATTCCATTTTGTCCAATAGGTCTTGTTGATCTCTAATTTTATTTGTAAGCCTTTTAAATTCTGCCTCTATTTGATATATTTCTTCCTCCCCCATAAGAGAAAATTCAGTTGTTTCATTATCACTTTCATCATCTTTAAATGGATGGAGAAATGTATTACCAGAGGATAACAAATTCATACCTGATAGTTCTTTTGCTTGTTCATCTTCATTCTGAGGTGATTCTAAGTCTAAAGTGTTGCTTCCATACATTCCCCAATCAATTCTCCCATTGTCATAGTTCCTTTGAGATGTCTTCTTCTTCTTAGGTGCTTTCTTCTTCAGCTTCTTTCCCATTGTTCTACAGATCTCCTTCAAGCGACCAAGCTTCTACCAAAGGACCTTCTCTGACACTAATTGTTGGAAATAATACTGGGGGGGGGGGGGGTGAATCAGTGTTATCAAATCAATAATATTTTCATTTCCATTATTAGATTCATATACACTACTTCAGTTAAGGCAACCCGCGTGTATACACAACTGTGTTTAATGCAACTAGCGTATATCCAGTAAACTTATGATTCAATTAGTTGACCTTTAGTGAGTGCATCAGGACATTATTAACCATATAAATAGTAAACAAGTGCAGTAAAACAGAACAGATCATCACATATAAGAAGTACACATGAACACCATGATATAAGGTGGAAACCCAAAGTGGGTGAAAACCACCTACTGCAATTTGTCTCTATCTTCTTTCAATAAGAAACTTCCTTTTACAATATTTTTGTACTAGTGCAGTCTTATACTCTTACGCAGGCTTCTACCTACAAAAGGCTACAACCTTCTCTCATTCTCCAGCTTCTCCTAGAATGGTGCTACAACCCCCTTAGCTCTTGTACTAGCTGATGTGTTTACTAGTACGTAGGTGCTAACCTACAAAAGGATATTCTTTCTTCCTCCAGGTACCACGTTTCATAAATTTTCAGACTCGATACTCATGGAACACAACATCATAATCTGAAGGCCATTTTTCATCCAAATTTCATAATGGACCCATCAATAACATTGAAGCACAAAATCAATCACCACTTACATCATTAATCTCTGAATCACCCAACACTGAATCACTAAACTCCTATCAACAAAAACACAGTCACTAGAACACATGGCAGAACACAGAACTCTGCAACAATATTCAAAGCCAACTATATAATCAAATATCATGCATCAGAGTGCATACGCTAATTGGAAGAGCCAAACCAATGTGTATACGCAGCTTCACTAAAGCGAACCAACGTATACGTCATCAAATACTTACTTATAACTTCACTGCACTTCTTGACTTCAGAAATACCCATATCATTACATATACAAGGATAATATGTGTATCAACAACTAGATATAGTCCATCAGATCACATAAAGATAAGTCATTATGATCCTAATCCATTATTAGATCTCATCCATAAACTCTGAAGCTAATCACAATCAACCAATCTGAATATGTAGAACAATGACACCAGTAAATAGTCACCAGGACTCAAAACTTTGCATCAACAACCAGAACCACCTATAACTTCAAATCTCATAGTTCATATGGTATACGCTACTTAGATGTATCTATCCTACGTGTATACGCGATTTTATCAAAGTCAACCAGCGTATACATCTGTAAGTATTCATTCATAATTTTGCAGCTATCTTAGACTTCAGTTATACCCAGATCATAATATTTACAGAACATTACATGTGTCAGTATACAGATCTAGAATAAGCATGATCAAACGATACAGAGATGATTCATTCCAAGCCATAAGGTCCCAATCCATCATTAGACCTTGTCCTCCATCAACCGCTGAGATTCCTCCTTGGCTCAGATTGAGCAAAGCATCATAAACCCAAAACCTGCATACTGGATCTCACACTTCATCAGATATTTGAGACTTGCTTAGTGCCTTTGCCTATTGATCTTCTCCTCCTTTTGTAGTCTTAGGCCTTACTCAATACCTTGGTCCAAAACCACGTAGGACCAATAACTTGGACCCAATACCTGGGGTCAATACCTCGGACCAAATACCATGGACCAATACCAAAATACCATGGTCCAAATACCACGGACCGAAACCAATTTTTCCAACATGTACGCGCTTTTCCTTGCATGAAAGTGCATGTATACGCATACACGCCTTTTTGTTTTCTAGCCCATGTTTATACGTGGCTTGGTCAAGGGGAACCTGCATATAACTTCCTTTCTTCATTCTTGTTGTTTACCTACTATACTGTGATCTTTCATCTGAGAGAGTTGTCTTCTAAACTAATTCCTTGAAGCTGCCCTGCATTTCATCACATCTATAAATACTACTGTCATGCATTCTGTCACATTTGATATCTCTTCCATAGCTTCATCTAGTTAACATGTACAAGTGAGTTGTTCTACTACAAGTGGGTTTCCATCAAGTACAACACATGCATCATAATGCTAATAGATGGTTGGTCTATTTGGTGAGGGTAAATTCAACTACCCTGGAGTTACCTCGAAGGCAAGATTACATTTAAAATATTTGTGGGACCAATATAGGTGTAATTTGGTAAGGAACATGTTGTATGAGAACCCTCCAATGATTCCAAAGAGAGAGAGGAAAGCCCTTGTCACATATGCAAATGATAAGGTGCTTCGAAAATAAGGGAAGACACCACCCAGACCAGGAAGGTATGAGGAACTTTTAATAATGTAATTATGATGATTTATCATCATTGCTACATCTAATTAAGTTTTTCAATATTGTCAATATAGGCTCATAAATAAATCCAAAGCCACAATGGCTAGAATAGCTAAGCATGGGAAACATCATCTTAGCTCGAGTGGTTATTCAAAACTGGTTGCAAAAACTGTAAGTATAAAAAAAATGCATCCAAATTGTAAATTCTTAGCAATTTTAATTTAATATCAGAGAAGAAGAAAACTTCATGTTCTCATGCAAAATTTTATAGGTCATAATTCAATGAGGCTACCACAGAGGAAGACTTTAAGCTTGCTTACAATCATGGTTATCAACCTGTGGTTCAATGTAGGACAAGCTTGGTGTCTTCATAGTCATTCGAAACCCAAACTAACACTCAGGTAAATAAAATCAAAAAATATATTTTATAAATTATTACTCATATAATATATTGGTTATTATTTTTTCCCATAAAGTAATATGCCTGATTGTAAAGAACATGAAAGAAATGTAGATACAACACATGAGCCTAGTGACAGTGGAGTGACTTTTGAAATTGATGTTAAACTCAGTACTGGAGGTATTTCACGAGTTATAAATAATTTTTAGTATGGATTACAATAAAAAATATTTGAATGCAAATGGTGTATTAATTATAACCTTTCTTGTTTCTACTCCAGAGCATGTATAGGACAGATCCAAAGAAGAGTAGGAACATATGGCCATGTCTAAAGTATTTCGCATCCCTCCATCATCGAAGAAGGTAAATAACACTCTACTACTCTTTTTATTAATAAAACACTTTTAATAATAATAACTATAAATGTGAATTTAACATTTCTTTAGTTGATGCTCCATCCCCCTTAGAGAAGCATAGATGTATGACTAGGTTTGGAGCAAGGCATATAGAGCCCATAATAGCTAAAGAGAAAGATCAAGGCATCCTTGCGAAATACCTAAAAAGAGAGAAAAAACTTGAATAATAAATGATTGTACTTGTTTATTTAGAGATCATTTTTTTGAGGACCACATTTTTTATTGATAGGTTGAATGCCTAATGGCATGTGCACATGTAACTATTTACTATCTTAATAAAAAGTTGTGATTTTTCCATTGGAAAAAATTAGAATGACCTTGTTTGTGTTCTTATCATACAATAAATGCTAAAACAAAAATACTACAAGGATTAACAACATTTATAATTTTATATTATGTGTTATCACTCCATAATTTCCCCGGCCGTAGCAGAAAATTACCAGTATAACCTCAAACTAGTTTTTTAGATGGGAAGCTGGCCCTACAAATCCAAAGAGGGATATATCTATGAATCATTTAATTAATGTCACCATAGTAAAAGGTCATTTATACACAATGGCCAGATCTTCTATAGAAAAGTTAATAGGTTTGGCTGGAAAACAAGAGAAAGAACCATTGGGCATGGAGTCACAAATTGATTCCAAACAAGATTTCCAGCTCTCGTGGGTAAAACAAACAGAGCTCAAAGGCAAGATATAATATCAAAATGGAAAGTAGAAAAAGGAAACAAACCATTATAACAGAGAATCAAGATGAATTATGTGTAACTTTAGTGACACTGGTGATAATATTTGAATCTCATAAACAACATAGCATCTCATTAAAGATGAATTTTTCAAACTCATACAATTCTCATTCAAATATGAAGATTTAAACATTCATGGAATTAACACATGAAATAGACATCACTAAGAGACAAACTGATAAAAATCACTAAAAGAATCTCTGATTTGAAATTTTGAAATAGTTCTTTCTTGGAAATCCTATTAAACTAAAAAATAGATACATAACAGAAGTCTCTTTTCTCCCAAAAGAAAACCAACCCCTGGTTCCCCTTTCATCATAAAATTTATATAAAAAACTACATAATATTTAGGTCCACAATCTCTAGGAAAATTCAGTTTACAAAATATTGAAGTCTACATATATTTAATCTTGATCTAATCTAACTAGATAGCTGAAGAAAAATCACAAACTTCTCCTACTCTTCAATTATGAATCTAGACATGTATGTATATCACTGCTGGAAGAGTGCATATAGAAATACTTTAGATATTTGAAACTGTTGGTTGATATTATGGAACAACACCAGGAACAAAATCAAGATCAAAACCTAGATTCGAAACCGTTAGTTGTGACCTTTAAACTATCTCCTCAAAAAATATATGTCATATTATCTCTTCAAAATGCATAGTTTTCCATCAACATGACTTAATCGTATAGAAAATACTGCAAAAAGGATATATTTTAACGCTGCCAAAATATTTGGATCATGTGTTCCAAACAAAGTGCTGACAAAAATGCATTTTTACGCACTACCATTTCATTTGGTAGCATTGTTTCACTTTGTTTATTTTAAGCCTTTTGTTGCTTTTGATAAGAGGTCAATGTTGCTAGGTTAAACTTCTTTTGTATTCTTACTACTCTTAGTTCTAGTAGTCACTGCCACTTCAACTCTCTCTTGGAAAATACTGTTTTTTACCTTTTTCTGCTTGGTGCCTTTGTTTATGCTATTATGTACCTTCTTTGAATCTTTAGATATATCCTCATCCACATTAATAACTTGGTATTTAATAGTAGGATTTAACCTGAGCCTTGCACTCAATCTCAAATTGTTAACATGCCTTGAATGAGGTTTTCTTGTCCCATACTTTTCATTTTTTTCAATCTGTTTCTTCTTCTCTCTCTTCACAAATTTTAATGACTTTTCTTGGATTTTGAAAATTATGTTTTACTGTGTTTTACAATAATTTATTGATCAAAACTAATAATGGCACATGACCATCATCCTCATATTTTTTCTGAAAAACTCAGCCTCAAAACTTCTGAAGTTTTCTCCTGAGCCTCTAGGGTTTTGAAAATCTATGGCTGAAATTCCTTTAACTTTTCTTTCTTGGCATGCCATTTATTTTTCCTTACTAGATGGAGTGGTGTAGGGTTTTCTTCCTACTTATTTAATCAATTCCTCCTTATACTTTGGTTTAGCACGGAGGAACTGTTCTACGTTTCTTCAGAAGATTGCACAAGGGTTTGTTTTTTCTGTTTCTTACCCTTGTTGTCTTTAATTTTGGAATCACCTTCTTTAACAAACCTCCCCAAAACAAGATATGATCCCATGTCCTTTCTACCTTCCCAAGATGACTAACGATTAGAAATTTTGTAAGGCCTTTATGGAAAATACAGTGAGGGGGAATTTTACTCAGACTCTTCAACAGAAAGTAAGGAGTATTCATTCAAACCTGACCAATAAGATGAACCAAAAATTTAAAATGGTACAAGCCTACTCGGTTGTATCTTAATTAGCAGGTAAAATAGCCTTGAATGATCCTAAGGGCATTGTTCAATGATGACTTCAACCAATATCTCTCAACTCGTTGACTATAGTCTTCATTTCTGTACTCCTCTTCCAAGAAAAATGCAATATCAACTCCTATCGAAGTTCGATCCTTGAACCATCATTATCCATCAATTGGAAACCATGTTTCCTATGCGATGGTTTCCTTTGTGACTGGAAATGAAACATTAGGAATTGTAGCAATTCTCCCATCAAAACCCTCAGAGAATACTGTTGCTACTTTATTCAGCACTTTATAATTGAAACCTTTGATTTTGCAACAAAGGTCATAATTTGACCCTCTCAAAACAATTAGTGAGTTGAGGGTCACACTTGATAAGGTTAGGGACTTTTCGGCTCATTTTGATAGAGGCAGCCACTTCTTCCCATGACTACAAATGGATTGACACTAACAGCTGAGAAAAATTGGGGATTTGGACTAGAATTATGTTACTCAATGAGTTTGAATACTTATGAACCTCCACTAACATAGAAAACGGTTATGATAGAAGTTTGATAAAACAAAACATGAAAGCATGCTTCACATTTACCTATGATTACGTGATGACTCGATTTATAACCCGCAATTCATAAACGTCTTTGATAAAAAGTTGGTAGGTAATAAATTTTCCCATCTATTGATTTTATCTAAGTGATAGATCGATAGTGATGATGAGTGCAGAGGTGAAAAATTACATTACCTTTATCTGCAGGAAATAATACACAAAATTTTTAATGGACAGTAAGTGTGGGAATTTGAATGATTCCTTAAACCTTGAGCAAGTCAGAATCCACAATGGATATACACTGTTGATCTCACATAGCACATGATGTAGACCATTAAATTATGTACATTGAAACGAATATGTGTTGTGCACTAAAATTTGAAATGGCATCGCTGCTATGTTCATCAAACTGGCTATTCACCATCTTTTAATTTGGTAGCACACTTTAATTATATCATCGCAATGAGCTCTGCCAAATTAAAAGGAAGCCTGAATTAAAATTTGATAAAATTTGAACGTAGGACACCACGAGATATTATTTAATGAAATATTTCAATGTGATAACATTATTTAATACATTGGAAACTTTGTGGACTTACTTATGCTAGGAAGAAATTTAATTTAATGAATGTTTTCTATTTTTTTTTATATATCATAATGTCCTACTTTCAACTATTTCCTATATAGTAGATAGATTGGGTATGGGGAATTGAGAGTTATGTGGGGGCTGGGGGGAGCATGAGAGCTTCCACCTTCACGTGGTTGGCCTTGTTCAGTAGAGAATAAATTATATTTGGATAATATTGGAGCAAAAAACCCTCAATCCAATAGAGCAACAAAAAAGTCGATGTTGACTTCATTGCTACTTTGTTCAGTGGAGGGAGGATTGATCCAAGATTAAACTACTCCAATAATTTATTCTCAAGACTGAGAGACGCTCATTCAGATATTCATGCACTCAAGTCCTTTTAATTATTATTTATCCATTCAATTAAATTTAATATTTGGTCAAATTTAATCTAATTTTTCCTTATTTGTCTCATGAATATATGTAGGAAAACTAGTATCAATTCAGATGTTGATGTGGAACAACTATCGGAAGAAAATAGCTCAAATTGGTAACATTACATTTAGCATTCAAGGTAATTTACTTTCAAGTTGATGCCTTTTTCCTTCTGCATAATGCATTTCACTACTTACCATATTTGTAGTCATATGAGTGGTAGATCTTTGAGCTGACTTGACATTTCTTTCGTATTTTAAAGGGAGTAATTGTACAACATTGTAATTATGACTTACAAAGTTCTTCAAATTGGAAAGAGCATACTACCATGGCTGGAAGCACTACCTACCGTATTTGTAGTCATATGAGTGGTAGATCTTTGAACTAACTTGACATTTCTTCCATATTTTAAAGGGAGTTGTTGTACAACCTTGTAATTTGACTTACAAAGTTCTTCAGATTGGCAAGAACATACTACCACAGATGGAAGAAGGTATGAGCAATGATAATTCAAAGGTGTATTATTTTTTTTTATTTGTCACTATTTAGTCAGAAGTGATGGAACAGGGTTGACATCATGAGTAACAAGATGAGGGATACATGTAGTTATGAACTTGTGGTGGTGCCCATTTCTTACAAGTTCAATTTCTATTTAGTTAATACCTTCAAAAGAAATACTACAAGCATGAAAATCATTTACAATTTTATATTACGCAACAAAGAACTTATTAATCTAATAAATTGGAAGATTTGTGAAATTGCTTGCTCTAAGAAGAAATTTAATTTGTACATTTCAGTACCTACTAATTCTAGGTTCTACAATACCTTAATTGACATGACACTTTTGAGTGAAATGCAGTGTTCTGATCTTGTGTAGATATTAATTTAACAAGAAGACAAGGGAGTCAATTCGGGAGAAGCATTTAGATTTGATGACACCAAATGAGGAGAGATAATACTAGATTTCTATCACTATATGCTTGGGTTAGTTATATTAATATATGATTCCATTCTTTAGAGATTCAATATATATAAATAGTCTTGACATTTCTAGAAGTACTCTCTTCACTTTTCGCAACTACTCAAAAAATTTCTTCTCAAGAAGTATTCCTTTTGGCATTGTTCATGTTGGGAAAAAGAAATATGATAAGCATGTTTTAAGTCTAGTCATTATATCACATAGATCAGGGCACATTCTAGGCTCACTCCATGAAAAAAAAATCCATAAGTTGTTCGATATAATTCTCCAAACAGGTTAGTGCCAAAATATGAACGATTGTAGGCTAGTGTCTCCACTATTGCTAGGTTGAATATGAAAATAAACTTGCGTATATTTTCCTCAATGATGTATTTAGAAGGGTTCCAAGGCTGACTTCTACATGCTTCCTATATGTATTCTTAAAGAGGGTTCCTATACAAGGACACTAAACATTGTTCTAATATTTGTTGTGATGGAAGGCAATAACCCATGACCTTTGAGAGGTTGTAAACAAATGCCTAGACTTTGGTCTTTGTTCTTATATAGGTTGGCACCATCATTGTTATAATATATAGGGGATATTTCTTGAGTTTTTTGTCTTTTGTTCTTGTATAGGTTGCCACCATCGATGTTATACTATACATGGGATATTCCTTATTTTGGAAAAAAGAATAGGACTTCCATGTTCTAATTGGAAAAATTATGGGTGTACACCATCATAATGAAAACCACCAACACACTCTATCATCCCCTGTGTTATGATAGTAAGATATGCCAAACGTAAGCGTAAATGACGACTAAGATATAACCAATATTAGTGTAACAAACCCAAGTTAAAATATCATGTAATAAAGTTAATAAAGTCAAAATAAGGCCAAGGTCATGGAACATGTAATCCAAGCTAAATGTTGGGTAAAATATCTGAATGGCCATAACTTTTTGTTTATTATGGCTAAGGGGGAAATGGTAAAGGCATTGGAAAAGGATTTGAAAAGTAAAAAATGCATTATTGGCATTTTATTTTATGAAAATAAATGAAATTAGGAGAGAAGGGAGGTGAAAGCTCACAGGTTGCATGTGATGAGGAAATTGAAGGAAAATATATGGAAAATGAAGAAATTAGAGGCATTAATAATAAAAGGGAATTATAGGATCAATATATATCTTTTAACACTCTAGTTTTTGGTTGGTTTAGCCTTTCTTGTCTATTTGATTTTGGAATCGGTTTTAGAAAGGAGAAGATTACCAAGAGGAGAAGGAAAATAAACAAGCAAAGGAAGGACAATGAAATAAAGGGAAATCAAGGATCAAGCAAGGAACAATTGGATCAAGCAGCTTCAGTGGGAATACTTGCAGGTAACAAGTTGCATGTATGATTTCCTAGTTGGTTTTGGCATGCATGGCATATTCATGTGTGTATTTGGTTCATTTTTTGTCATTGACATGGGATTTTCCTAGTTTTATAATGGTTTCATCCTTGCCTTGCCATTTCCAAATAGCCATGGTGTGATGGGATTCATTCTTGGTTGAGCTTTGGATTGTTGGAAGGTTTTGGATCTAGGTGAAGTGGTATCAGGAAAATGCCAAGGGTTTTGGGTGGGGATTGTTTTCTCTGGGTATCCTTCGACAAGTGGGTAGAAACAAGGAAATTGCTTAAGGGATGGTGAAGGTATACTGAGGCATCAAAGCTAGGTTTGGTTTTGTGATCTTGGGACAAATTTAGGTGAGATCACAGGAGGGTGAAGGTGGAGGTGGCTTAACCTCTGGATTCCCTTCCTTGTTTATGGATTGGTTTATCCCATGAGATCCCACATTCATGATTGGAATATGTGATCCATAGTTATGCAAGAACGCAATAGAATATAGATACAAACATAAAAACATAGATGAAACAAAAATAAAATTTCATTTCATTAATATCAAAGAACTGAAATATGCTTTCATACAAAATGGATATAAACTACCTTGGGCGACGGTAACTTATCTCTAAGAAGATATTGTAGGTTTTAACCTTGTACATAAATTACCTACAAACAAATTATTAAAAACATAAAATGTACAATGGTGAGAAACACAAAATAAATGCACGAAGATTTTCCCCTGGATTGCAAAACTGAGACTACCAAATTGATTTTTCATAATATTCCTTTCAATGTTACAATACATATATATACATACTGAAGCATTCGTAAATCCCAATCCATTAACCCTGAATTAGAACACAATCGTAGTTCCCTTGACTAGATCTACAAAATACCATGGGTAGAAAACCATCATGCCCAAAACCATGTGCAAAATCCATGACAAAACCATAGGTAGGTCTGCCCACTTATTATGGGTTCCAAAGAAACATTCCTAGGGTACCCTTTGCATGGGGCTGCAACTCCCCCGAAACCCCCCGATAGGGGGGGCTGTGCCCCCCTTGTGACCCCCCTACTGCACCTAACACAACAAACAAAAGGGGTTATCACCCCTCTTGTAACCCCCTTGCGCGTGCAAGTAGTCATGGAATGAATAACACACACCCAATAGAGATGTGACGACTACATGCCTATGAACCGTGTTACAATAAGGCTCGAAAGCCTATTTTTTATTGAGAAACAATGGAAAACCCTCAACATACAACAATCTAACACTAGGAGATGAAGCGCCAAAACTATAGGCCCCATTGGGGTAAATTGGTACATCAAATTCTCGGGGTCATAAATTTGGCATATAATCTCCATTTGACGCGCACGATACCTCATTAGAAAGATCTATTCAAGGACTATAAACTATAATTGCAAATTTCAATTAGGGTTTTAGATTTTTATGTTTTCCAAAAAAAACTTTGTTTAAGGCCTCAAAATGGCTTAGGAAGTTTAGGACCCAAAAAACTGCCAAAAATAGTAAACTATTCTACAATTACGAAAACTAAAAGAAATAATGGTACAATGGTGGGGTTCCAAGTGGAATAAGAGGGTAGCTACCAATATCCACCTAGATTAGTCCTCCCCCCTTAGGAAGCGATGGACCCCATTGTGTTGAGTGCCTCCATGAGATTTGGAAACTTTGGTTGAACTTGATCCCTGGTGAGCCACTTGACATAGTGCAGGATCTGGCCAACTTTGAGAACCTGATACAATTAGATATTCTACTTGCGAGTGTTCTCTATCCACGTGTACATGATCCAATTAGTTGTGGCTTGTTCCATGCAGTTTGGCTTTAGCTCTTTTGGTGTGAGTTGTTCTACAATATCTCATGTGTCCAATAATGGTGGAAAGTATGGACGAAGGTGGTCCACATTGAACACTGGGTGCATGTCGAGGAATGGGGGAATGTAGAGCTCAAAATAATTGTCTCCCATAACTTTGGTAATGGTGTAAATCCCATATTAGAGTGGTCTTAGCTTCCGATGGGCTCTAGTAATGCGTTCTTTCTGTAAATGTTGGGTAGCGGAAGCCCCGCGCAATGGTCACGGGGCGCAAAGCCTACAATTTTGGGTAAAAATAGTGTAAAGACTCTACGGGAGGCATGGAGTGCGAATTGAAATAAGTCAAAGTCAAAGGGGTAGTTCACCCAGAAATAATGTAATGAAGTGTAAATTGAGTCGGCCCGCCCGTGGATCACAGTCCATTGGAAGATATAAATAGAGCGAGGCTCTATGGGTAGAGTAGCTAAGTTTTGTTATATGTTTTTGGATCTGGCATGTAATCGGTTTCTCAGGAAAGCAGTTTGAAAGCATATGTAAGTCCGAGTCGAGGGTTTGTGTAGTGGATAGAGGCTCTACAGCTATGTGTGCAGAGGCTTGGAAGAGTCCACAGCTGTGTGCGCAAACCCCTACAGCTGAGTGTGCAAGGCGGATTTGGATGTATTGGGGATACGTGGAAATAAAGATAAGTTTCTTCTGCAAATTTTGTGTTACAATTTGAGCTCTCACAAGTCTAATTGTATGAATGATTGATATAACTATTTAATCTAAGTGCATATGCTTATATTATATCTAAGTGTATTCTAAGTACACGAACTGGCTAAATCTGTTAAATGTTTGCTTAAAGACACTCCTAAGTAGATATGAACTACAATACTTCATCCAATAGATTAGATCTGTGGACTGTGCGCTAATAGACAGTAAGAGGTATTCAGGATCTACGCAAATACAACACAGCGGGAAGTCACAGAACGGGGCATGAAACTCCCAAACCACATCTAGACATCCCAAGGGTGCGCAAACCTGGTTCCAACACCCTCCCCTGCTACCTCAGGTGAGACCTTAGTCCATGCTTCGCAGACTGTTGCTGAGAGGGCTGGTAGCTATGGTATTTGCTTGGCTAAATAGTTCTTCTGAACCTGGGTCAGGCCCATATAAGCCAACAACGGGTTCTGTTGCCGGGACCGGGATCTACCTAAGGGGTGTCTGATGTTGGGACACTGTAACACTACAAAGAAAGAGATTGAAGAGTGGTGGGATTTGAAACTCCACGAGTTCGCAGCTTAGGAGAACATAAACCCATGAGCATCAGAGGAAGTTGGATGGACTGGTATATATTCATAGACTTTCACGAAATCTTCTTTGCAACATTTCGAGTATAGCTGTACGAGTGGATCGCGAGGCTAGCTGACGGAGGGGGAAGGTGTAGACTAGATCCGCCTATTGTGTGGACCTCGGAACTGGTGCACAGGCTAGAAGCCACCGGCGCAGTAGATCATTGGCTGGATCGGGTAATAGGAGGATTTATCACTGAGTTCACAATAGATACAATTGTGAGCTATAGCGAAGCAGGAAGGTGGTTTCTTCAAGGACCTCGGGGTAGGTATATCAAATCATTGAATACTTGGATTAAGATGCTATTGTGTGAAGAACATATTATGCATGTTTATTGATGTTTGGAGTAACGGGGAGCAGAAGAGGTTACTGTGAAATGGGAGGAGTAGAGAACATTCCGTTAGCTTCCATTTCCTAGGAAAGCGAGGAGGAGCTGGTGAGGTTCTCACAAGGAAGTACGGTCTGGTTGATCAAGGAGCACTTCCCACTGATACCACCTCTGACCATGCCACCACCTATTTCACCTACTTCAAAGTCATCCACACCAACTCCGACCCCACCTCCTCCACCACTTCTACCAAAAGTTGGGATGGTGAGTGCAATCAAACTACCAGTATTTAAGGGTGTGGGGAATGAAGAACCAGGATGATTATGGTTTGTGATATGATCTGTATGAGACGCCAAAGGCCTTACAGATGAGAACATCAAGAAGGCCACATTAGTTAGTGCACTACAAGATAGTGCGCTGACGTGGTACATAAAATACTCAACTGACCATCTGAATGAGGGAATAGTGGCAATCCAGGATGTGCTAAATAAAGAGTTTGGTTGACAAAAGTCCGAAACCCAGTCAGTTATTGGGTTCAAAGAGATCACAATGTTGCTGGGAAAAACTCCATGGGACCTAGACCAAAGGTTAAAGAGTACTATTCATGAAGCTAACATGACCTTGACAGATGTGCAACATTACACGTGGTTTGTGGCATCATTGACACCACATCTGAGGATGGCTCTATCACAACAAAAGATCTCAACCCAAGCTGAGGCACTGGAGACAGAAATGAGGTTACACGAGACCCAAATACTGGATCCAGGGTTGGGAGTTCAGAAAATCCATGCACAACTTCAAAACTTGAATTTAGAAATGATGTAAATATTGAAGCAAGAAAGAGTATCCCGACTAGAGGTATGTACGAAGGTAGGCTATATTAAATGGAAGAGCCAAGTGCATGATAAGGACCATTGCCCTGTCATCGCAAGCTATCTGGTAGGGGGAGGACCGATGCCTTTAAAAGTGGAGGTGCAAGTAGGACCAAGTGCCATGCTTGTGCTCTGGTGTGCTATTTGTTAGGTGGGTGGGAAACATGCAATAGATAACTACCACCTATTGCAAAAATATACCCAGACCCCGTAGTAGTTGTAATGCAACTTTTGTCGATCGGTGGGACACGATGTGTGAACATGTCAAAGTTATAACCTAATGATGGAAAGAACCCCAGCTTACCGAATGTAGATTGAAGTGTGGGGAGGATTTCAAGGACGCACCGAGGAAGAGGAATGGGGCCTAGGCAGGGTCACGTACATCTAATTTATATAATTGTGGTAGGTCGGGACAGTATGCTTACGACTACACTAACCCGACCAGGATTTTATGCCCCTACTGTGAAAAGTTTGATCATGAGATGGTAGACTATCCAACGCTAATTGCCCAAATGCGTAAAAAGGGAGTGCTACAACCCTCACCAACCTAGAATGTCCAGATGATGCGATAAGAACCTCACGAAGAGGACCCTAGTATAAACATGGTATTGAGGAGTAGTGCAAATACAAAAGGAAAATTGTGAAAAGAGTGTGTAGAAGGTGAAAAGAGGTGTGACACACCTATAAAGGAACATGACTCTGGGCCAGAACAAGGAATGATGGTGTTGAGGGAAGCTCAGCGGAGCTTTGTGGAAGCTTCTACCTCGAGTAGGAGGGATCAAACAGAGTTAGGATTGGACCCCTTCATGATTACTACCTTTCTTGAAACTTGCATGAAACCGTTGTGTGATAGTAAGGCCATTCAAGGGCTACAAGAGCTGACCACCAGGTGCATCGGATCTAGTGAACCACAGGTAGTCTAGAAAATAGGAAGACATGCTCTGCGCACCGGACGAGAGATGAGACTGACAACAAAAATCAGTGAATATGAAATGGATCAGGTCATCCTAGACTTAGGCTCGTATGTGAACTTATTACCTAAACAAACATGGGAGTGCATGGGCAAGCCTGCACTACAATGGTCCCCAATTCAATTGTGAATGGCTAACCAACAAAAGATCTTACCAATGGGTCGATTGCAAGGGGTGACCATAGATATCGACGGTGTAAGTACACAAATCGATTTCGAAGTCATAGAAATTGTTGATGATAGTAATCCTTACACCTCATTTCTCGGGATTGATTGGGCAATAGATATGAAAGGGATCATTAACTTAAAAAGGCGAAAAATGATGTTCGGAAAGAAGTCACTGTGAGTAGTCGTTTCGTTGGACCTAGCCGAAGGAGAACGCTCCACCGAACCAGTGCATGGTGAAGAAAGAGATGACGAACTAGATTGCATCTATTATATAATAGTGCAAGACCAAAATTTGGTGCATTCCATAGAGGGTTGAAGAGTTGCGTGGGAATGCGATAGCACTTATATAGTGGATTCCAATGAGGAGATTGAGCGATGGAAGAACCAGTTGCGTGAGGCTACGACACTGAACTGTAATATGATGACTCGGTCATTGCGACATGTAACCACTAAGGAATGACAATGATTGAAAGAAAGTGTTGTGATAGAAGGCGCAGAAGACATGTTGCACACATTTAGAGGGGGCCGTGGAAGCTAAAATGGAGAGGGTGGTTCCAAGTACAAATGGAAGGACGTGCACGGTAACCAAGTTGGTATAGAATAGTCATACCTCAACAACGAATGGTACGGGTGCTCATCAGGCAACCATCAACCCACTCAGCTCCATGCGGATTGAATGATTGCACAGCTGGATAAGGAAGTATCGTTACGACCAAACAACCTAGCACAGATACAGTCCACCCTTCCAGGGACAACACCCGAAGCAGGATTCAGCAGCTCTGGGAAGCCATCTTGTGTGGTAAAATGCAAATTGGAAAGTTAGAAGCATTAGAGGCCAGAATGTGCACACAGAGTGAAGAGTTAGATGAAGCAATTGCTAAGCTACAGTTAGAAGTCACCTATATAGACGAACTAATGAAGAAAACATACATGGTTGACTCTCCTACCTTGCTACAAGTAGTGGTGCCGCTAGCATGGTTGCACTTGCACCTAGAAGGACAATGATATGCTCACTGTAATCCATTATTAGAATCAACGGAACACAACAGGTGCTTGCAGCCTGGGCTAGCCGGGGACTGGAAGACCCATACTAGGGATTCGCCCACCTGACTATTCGTATGCGACCCAGTCCTAACACCCCACACAATTGAAAGAGGGCATGGGACTATAAAACAAGCTGCTGTGAAGCTACGTAGCATGGCCACAACATATGTACAAGAACCACACTTGCGTCCTTGGGGATTCGCTGTCACGAAGGAAAGATGGAAAGTGACTATTGCAAGTACTACTCATGATATGATGACCCATTTAAAGCACCATGGAGCAGGCGGCGGGCAATTAAGGCAGAAGGATAACCGCTAAAATCACATTTATGAGCTGCTACAAGGGCAACCAACCAATCTTAAATTTCTAATCATATATAATCAAAGTAAGGGTCACACCACCACATCTTCCCACCCTGCAAGAAAGCTGCCCTGGGTTAGAAACAAGTACAAGATGAGTGACCAGCGATTTGAAGAAACTCTGTGGTTTAAGGCATTGCCAAAGCACTACCAGGAAGAAATCCTCAAAGCACACAACCCTACCACTGATAACCCACAGCAAGCTTCACTGCAAGCAATCGAGCTCCCTAAATAGCCCCGGACACCAAGGACTAGGAAGGACCTGCAGGTTCCAGAATCAGTTAGAAGGTCGTCGCGACACCCACATTTTGGCAAATTCATAATAGAGGAAAAGGATAAAATTGTTACAATTGACATCAACGAGGAAGCAGAAGTGTCTCCCACATATACCAAAGAATAAGCCCTAAGGAGGACCCCATACAACCAGTGTGACGACCCAAGTATGTATCGCCTAGCAAGGGAAAGGTGAACGTACCTGCAAACCTAGATGAAGTCGACACTGTAATCGTTACCTCGTCTCTCCCAAAAGCAGTCCTAGTGGAAAACTTGGTGGTTGGCCATGTTACAACGATGAAGTTCGAAGATTGGGACCTCGCAGATATCGTAAAATTCCCCAACTTGGCAATGGATGCACTAATGGAGTGGAATGTAGAAGGCATGGTGACAACACTATAGTCAAAGGAGTGACTTCAGAAGGTGGACAAAGGCAAGCTGCTCTGTCTATTGTCAATTCCTCACTTTCTATGGCATCCTATCACCATGTTGGTCATAAAGCAATTGCTTTGTTCAGTCCATGAGGAAATATTATTGGTCGGCAAACCCATCAGTATCACAGCTGAACTTGTTCATTGGGTCTCACACCTTCCCTACTACAAAAGATACCCTGGGGAAATTGCTGATAGAAGTAACGATGTTGTGATGATAGAGTGACTGAAAAAGAAATAGCAACTCTCCAAGGGGCAGTGGGGGTACATCATTGACAGTATTTTAGACAACACAGTCTGCATTTCCACTCAGTTGTTGGCTGGAAAAGTAATGATGAAATGTCGTGGCACTTAGGTTCCCATTGTAGTTATTGTACTTGCTGAGGAATGCGTAGCTGGTGTATGGTTCAATTGGTCATACTTCCTTTGTGAAGAGTTTCTGAAAAATTGTTGTGAAGTGCAGGAGGAGGGAAAGACTTTCCATTATACGTGGCTACTCTATCACGAGAATGTTTGCGGCAAATCCAAGACAATGCCACGATGGAGCTCCGCACCAGGGCCGGCTGTGCCAACCAAGTACTCCAGGAACATAAAATTAATATTGACCAACTGCGCCTCCAATGGGATGAAGTAGTTCTGCAGAAGCAATCGGTGGAGAAGGTAGTGGCATAACCCTGCTCGAGTGCCTGTGAACTAGAGATTGTAGCGGACTTGCCTATCGAAACAAAAATCCAAAAATTGGCTACTGGGCTCCGACACACAAAAGAGGAGGCCAGGCGGATCGAGTGTGAACTCAGCATGCAGATTGTGGACTTAAAATTGCAGGTTCCATCGACGACGCCAACAGAGATCCTATAGCAACGCAGAAACATTCTCACTATGAGGCAGACGATGCTTACATGTTCAATGGAAGAATGTACTAAGATGCTCACTTAGTTGATTGTCACACTCACCACCCTTCAGGAGGATCCAAAACTTCGTTGATTAGAAATCGAGGCCCAGGAACTTCAGCAAGCTCACGATCAGATCCGAGGAACCGCACAGATCGTTGCTATTACACAACACTTGGCTAAGATACGGGAGGCTCAGGACTTGAAAATCCGAGCTGAGCCCACATGCAAGCCAGGTATGCCACCATGGAGACAACATAAACATGGACTGAGGTGTTGGTGACACAAGTGGAATGAATGCAGCGAATGATGGAAGAGTTTGCTGCTAGCACTAGCAACGCACAGAGGCTGTTAACCGATCTCCACGCAAAGTTGGCAGCACCAGTTGAGTGACTCAGGACGAGTCACAATGATTGTGTTGGGGGATTGTTGGGTAGCGGAAGCCCCGCGCAATGGTCATGGGGCATGAAGCCCACAATTTTGGGTAAAAACAGTGTAAAGACTTCGCAGGAACCGCTGAGCATGAATTGTAATAAATCAAATTAAAATGGGTAGTCTGCCCAAAAATAATGTAATGAAATTTAAATTGAGTCAGCCTACCGTGGATCGTGGTCCATGGGAAGGTATAAATAAAGTGAGGCTCTATGGGTAGAGCAGCTAAGTTTTGTTATATGTTTTTGGATCAGGCATGTAATGAGTTTCTGGGAAAGCAGTCTGAAAGCGTATGTAAGTCTGAGTCAAGGGTTTGGGTAGTGGATAAAGGCTTTGTAGCTATGTGCGCAAACGCCTAAAAGAGTCTGCAGCTGTGTGCATGGACCCCTACAACTGAGTGCGTAGGGCAGATCTAGATGTATTAGGGATAAGTGGAAATAAAGATAAGTTTCTTCTGCAAATTTTGTGTTACAATTTGAACTCTCACGAATATGATTGTATGAATGATTAATATAACTATTTAATCTAAGTGCATATTCTTATGTTATATCTAAGTGTATTCTAAGTACACGAACTGGCTAAATCTATTAAATGTTTGCTTAAATACCCTTCTAAGTAGATCTATTCTACTATACTTCATCCAATAGATTAGATCTGTGGACCGCGTGCTAATAGATAGTAAGAGGTATTCAAGATCTGCATGAATACAGTGCAGCGCGAAGTTGCAGAACATGGCGCGAAACTCCCAAACCACATTTAGACATCCCAAGGGTGTGGAAACCTGGTTCCATCACCCTCCCCTGCTACCTCGGGTGAGACCTAAGTCCACACTTCGTGGACTATTGCTGAAAGGTCCAATAGCTGCATGATTTGCTTAGCTAAATAATTCTTCCGAACTTGGGTCAGGCCCATATAAGCCAACAGTAAATCTAACCAAACTTTGTCACCCACCTGAAACTTGTGTGGCACCTAATGTTGATCATGTCACTGTTTGTACTTGGAATTGGACTTCTCCAAGATTTTGTGAGCTTGCTGGAGGATGTGCTGGATGTATACAATAAATCTGGTTGCTTTATCAGCCTCAGACAATACATGTATTGATTCTATTTGTGTAGTCGAATGAGGTATGGAAAAATCAATCAAACACAATGTTTGAAATCCTAGACCACTTGAAAGGGGCTATGACCAGTTGAACTATGGAGAGATCTATTATAATTATGATGCACGTAGGGAAATCTCTCATCCCAGACTCATGGATTCTTGGAGCTGTATATGCAGCTTATGTGCACTATCATTCTATTGATGACCTCTGTCTAGCCATCAGCCTAGGGATGGAATGCAGTCAACTGGTGAGTTTGGTGTCTAATAATGTTTAAAGGCTTGACAAGAATGTGCTCATGAACCTACTTTTGGTGTCCATGTTTGAAAAAATGATTCACCCTATTCCAACATTAATTTATCAATCCGGGAGTGTATCCTTTCAAGGTAATGCAAAAGGTTTATGCAGGGGCAAAATCTCAATCCTTTCCGACCAAGGGTTCGTGGTTAAGATTCAAACATTGCTATAAGATTAAATTAGATACAGAAATCCAGAAATAATTACGAGAAGTAAAGGACTGTAACAACAAGCATAAACTAATGAATAACACACACATAAAGATGCAACACGTGATCAGAAGAGCGGGCCCATCTCTCTGATTAGGGTTGCGTTAGTCACAACGAAGATTAGGATAGCAAAACAAGTGATATTTTATTAATCTATAACAGGTGATTACAATATCGATGGGGGAATCCCCATTTACAGGAACAATTTGTCTTTTATACACAACATGGGAGAACAACATATCTCCCTGAAACATGGTAACCACATATTCATAAATATACATCAGTTGGAATGGCACCAACACCATATAACTAAGATCATCAAAAGGCCGAAGAATAGTTTCAAGGAATCGTGACTCTAGCTGCGTGGCCTCCTTATGGTTGGTCGTTACTAGATCTATTGTGAGATGCTGAAGCAAGGGTTCCTGTTCTCCAAGCTGTGGTCAAACATATGATTTAGTTCCGCAAATAGATAAGACTTCGTGACTTTACTTCATTAATTAAAATATTCCAATCAGACAAGTCAGGGGTATTTACCTTGTAAGTTTAGCATAGAAACATGGGTAAATAAGTACAAAAAGGTCAAAAAGGATGATAGAAATGGACATAAAGATAGCCCGATTTGGTGCCCAACATCTCCCCCCAACTAGCCTTCTGCATGCCCTCATGCAGTCTACTGCCTCTGCAGGCCTGGATTCTGCAGACTATAAGTTTCATGAAGTTGGGAAAGATCATATTCTATGACCATCTCTGTTCTTGGAACTTTAAACCCATCCTAAAGGAGAACTTCCTTCCACCAATCTGCTCGAACATTTTACGTTGGAGTGTAATTTTTTGCAGACAACCAAATGCTAGGAAACTGAAATTGGATCCCCATCCACCAGACCCCACATGTTTCGACATATGCCACATATCTAGGTACTCTAGGGAGCATTTGTGCAAAATTTGGTGCCCCAAAGGGTTCCCTATTCTAGACAGCTGTAGGTGACATCATCCACCTTTTCTGACAACATTCAAGGGCCTCATCTTGAAATGTGGTTAGTTGCTTGACACAAAGATCAAGGTGCCATCTTTGTGTCCTCAACATTCTATCTCTGTTCCCCTCAATTCCGAAAAAGGTGTTGTGTTTAGTGAACATTGTGATTGAACTCTCATGTTCTCCTCTTACTATAAATGGCTTTGTAGCTTGATTGCATTCAAAAGTGTTAAAAGCCTTCTACCAATTGATCTTATTGAAAGCGTAAGAGGTGAGGGGCCTTAAATGAATGTCCCCTACATATAGAACCGGGTTGAATTCTCTGTCCAGATGCAGTAGATAACCGTGTAGGTAAAACTCACACATCAAATGTTGAGTTGGCACGTCATGAATCCTCATTATTTGGAAGAATTGTACACCATCTTCTATCTCATAACTAATCTCGTTTTTTATGCTTTCCATGCAGAATAAAAGAAAACTTTCATGCAAGAATAAAGAATAACAAGAAGTAGGGGGATAACATGCCATCACCTCTTGCACCAAATTGAACATCTTCTCCTTATCAGCTTTTAGTTCCGCCACTTGCTTTTCCAGCTACTCCATCCTAAGCTGTTGCTTTGCATGCCTTAACATCATGATATCTATGCACTCCACATATCCAAATATGGTTGTCGAGGCTCTTTCCTGAGTTCTTCTGATCTCATTTTTTATATTGGGCCGCATTAGATTTCCAAGTCTGTACTTTATCCATTAATGCATACTTGTAGTCTTCAAACAATCATTCAACTGGGTCTGTTTGGGTGGCAACAGAGGTTGTGATTATCTGGTCCACCTGAGCTTCTGCTTCGAACCCTACAGCCTTGGACTTTTTAGCTTGTCGCTTGTATTTCTTTATCTGTTTCTACATTTTGTGCACCTATGTCCTCAATTTCCTGACCTCCATCTTAAGTCGCTTCGTCTCCTTAAACTGTAGCTGATATTTTTGTTTGACTGGGAGTCTTCATTGTTCACACAGCTCTACCCATTCTTTCTTAACCAGTACTTCCTCTGTTTTGGTAGTTGGAGGTAAATCCCCCAGAATAGCTTCTGTTGTGCTGACTGTTGGGTTTTCCTCCACTGTCCGCTTTCCTTCAATTATCTCATGCTTCATGACCTTCTCACCTGGTTGTTCCATTGGCTCATTCATGGGGACCACTTCACTTGGTCCCTCCTCTTCGCCAATGGCTATCTATTCTTCATGTGCGCTCATTGCGATCGGTGATGCCCTGGTGAGATGCTCTCCTACTAATGTGCCTGTTTGAATCCCTTCAGGTTCTCTAGCCTCAAGGACCTCTATCTCTTCTCTCTTCTTAGGCTCTGAAGTGCCTGTCGCTTGAGTAGCATCCACCCCACACAGTTGTGGACTCTATGATAAATTCAAAGCCATAGGAATGACAAAATCTTCTCCTTCTTTCTGCCGAGGGGAATGAGTTACCCTTGCTCCTCCTAGAATAGAAGAGTAGGAGAATTGGAATGAATATTTAATGTTTTGTCCCATATTCAACGCTAGTTCTTGTGGATCAGTGTCAACCTCACGTCCTAGTTCTCCCAATGCTTCCTCCATTGGTCCCATGGTTTCCTCAACCCCGGGCCCTTCTTGTCCCTGTTCCTCCTTTGCCATAGGTTCTATGGTCAGAGTGGTCATGACCTCTTCTTCAATTGGTTTATCCTCCTCCATCATCTCCATGGTGGCAGGAGATCCCTGTGGGGTACCCCCAATCACAATATCAACCAATTCACCCACTCTTGCCTATTGTGGGTCTACCTCTATGGTCATCATACTATGAACTTGCTCTGCTATTCCCACAATTGAGACTGGTTCTTGTGGGATAGCCTCAGCCATGGTACTAGTGGGCCTTTCTGTGTCAACCCCTGTATTTTCCATTAACTCCACAGTTTCGGCTTGCTCTTGGGGAGCCGCCTCTTCTTCAAGTTCTTTAGTTTCCATCTCCATCTCTTCCAGATCCTCCTGGTCAAAATAATCATCATCTTCCTCCATAGCTATAGGTTCATCTTCCCTAGCGGCCACAACGGCTGCTATTTCTTCCTCTGTGGAATCCCAAAATAGTTCCCACGGGATCATGATTCATCTGATGGTGTTTGTTACTAACATCTGAACCAACCCATGGTGAGTGATGACCATCAATACCTATGGTGACCCCTGAGCCTAATGTGCCATTAAATGAAGGCTTCTCAGTAGGAAATAGGGCACATTCATTGAAAAAGCTTATGCCTGTGGAAATCGCAGGTGAGCTAGTATGTGAAGATGGTATTTGAATATGGTGGAGTATCTTCCTTTGCAAGTCATACATTTTATGATGAACTCTGCTACTCCTCCCCATGGATGTGGCAGCGAGTTTCTATCATATCCCCAACCCTTTTGCATGATACTTTCTCCTACTTGTAGAAAGGCATTAGGGAGTTCTAAAAGGGAATTCCTTCTCGAAAGCCATCGCTGTCCGTTTTGAGGGAGCCCACTGACTTCCGCGATGGCTTCCGTTGTCATAGGGATTTCAATTCTGTGGACCCAAGAGCCTCCTTCTCCCAAGTTTAATGCAAATTCCACCGTAATTTCTTCATTCGACCCTCTCAACCTGTCAAAATAAACATCCCAACTTGCATTTTAAAAAATCTGCCACACCTCATAATTGCTTAGAACTCTCGTTGTATCCTCAGGTTCATGTCGCACCAATCAGCCACCCATTACTGTAGAGGTGGAATCAGCACGATGAATTTAGTTGGCTGGTAGGGGAGAATGACAGGGCTCCAAACCATTGGCAACTGAAATAAAGTCATGGACATTTTGTAGACAATGGATGAAACAAAACTGATACGTTCGAAAATGATGACAGATTATGGTGGTACTGTTAGATATTTCAGGAATTTAATGCAGCGTGTTGGGAGGGTGATTGATATGACTCTACACATACGAATACACATTCCAACATATCAAAGGTATGATTACAGAGTACTAAAATCATTAGATTCTATTAGGTGAGGAGCATGTGTCATGAATGATTTTTTGAGGTGCACCGTCATTTATTATGACAGTTCCCCCCCCCCCCCCCCCCTCCAATTTAATGACGCCATCCACGACATGTTTTTAATGTCCTTTTTGGAATATTTAATTAAATCCATAAAATTGACAGAGACATACTTTTGGACCTACCTTATGGTGGAGTAGCAGCAAAGATGTCTGACAAAGTAACAACAACAACAAGTAAAAGCAAAGGGAGTAACAACAACAGTGAGTAACAACAACATCGAGTAACAACACAACGAGTAATAGCACAGGGAGTAACAGCAACAAGGAGTAACATCAATAGCGAGTAATGGTAGTTACGCAGTAACGACATCGGTGGAGTAACGACAATGGTAGAGTAATGACAGTTATAGAGTAACGACACCGACAGAGTAATGGCAACGTCAAAGTAATGATAGTTGCAGAGTAACGACACTAGGGGAGTAACAACAGTTGGGAAGTAACAGCAGTTACGGAGTAACAGCACCGGCGGAGTAACAACAGTTGCAGAGTAACAACACCGACAGAGTAACAGCAGTTGCAGAGTAACAACACTGGTGGAGTAACAACATCGACAGTGTAATAACAGTTGCAAAGTAACAAAAGCTATGGAGTAATAGCAGTTACAGAGTAATGGTAGTTACAGAGTAACAACACTTATTGGAGTAACAACACTTACTAGAGTAACAACACTTAGTGACACACACTAGTGAAATAACAACATCTTAATGGCAACACTGGTGGAGTAACAACACCGAGTGTTACATTTCTCCTGGCCATATTTCTTTGTTATTCCTGCAAAATACAAACAAGTAATAACCATATACATATTTATTTTTTATTTTTATTTTATTTATTTATATCATTTTTTTTTAGAGCAGAGTGTGAGTGTTCTCTATTCCAATAACCATTAGATCAGATAAATCAGAAACGTGTTTGACAAAGGCATCTTTAGAGGTTGGACAATGTTATAGTTTTAGATGGTGCCCATTTACTAAGAACGAGGTATGATTCTCATCTATTGTAATTAGTCTGACCATTCCATTGTCGAACACTACGTCTACTTGGTATGGTCCCATCCAGCGAGTGTGAATCTTGCCTTTGAAATCCTTAAATCGGGAGTCATATAGTAATGCCCAATCCCCCACATGAAACACCTTAGTTTTGCTAAATTTATCATGCCATTTCATTCTCTGTTGTTGAACAACAGTAGTCTTCTGGACAACTATTGATCGAATCTCGTCAAACTCATTCAGCTATTCCAGTCAGTGTTTGTGTGCTTCTGATAGATCTAGGCCTACTTCTAAAGCTGGTTTGAGTGAACTAATCTCAAATTCCATCGGAAATAAGGGGGATTTTCAATAGACTAATTTGAATGGAGAAAACCCAGTTATGTTCTTCCATGTTGTTCTGTATGCTCATAAAGCTTCTGGAAGTTTTTGTGTATAGTCCCAGCGATGACTTGCTACTGTCTTTGTCAAGATACTTTCTAATACCATGTTTGTGCTTTCTACTTTCCCATTCACCTGTGGGTGATAGGGAGTTGTCACTCTATGTTTGACCCCATATTTCTGCATCAACTTTCCTATCATATGAGATGTGAACTGTGATCCTCCATCTGATACAATTTCTCTCGGAGTATCATATCGGGCAAAGATTTCTTCAAAAAGATAGTCTGCCACTACTTGCTATGTTGCTCCTGTGACCGCTCTAGCTTCCACCCATTTAGTTACGTAATCGGTGAATACTAGGATGTAAGATTTTTGATGAGAAGGTGGGTTGAAGGGTCCAACAAAATTGACGGCACATTTCTCAAATGGTTCAAGGATTATTTGGGGCTGAAGAGGAATTTCATTTACCTTCCTAGGTTGTCCCATCCACTGACAACTATCACACCTTTGGACATAATCTTGAGCATCACGAAGGATGGAGGGCTAGTAATATCCCATTTGCAACTCTTTGTGACCTGTTCCTTTATCTGCAAAATGTCATCCATAGGGTCCATCATGTGCAGCCTTTAATATCTCTTAAATATCATCTTCTGCCACACAGCGTCAAATCTATTGGTCAACCCCTGTATGGAAGAGATATCCTGCCATCCATGAATATCGAGTACTTTGGTGAATGATCTTCCTTTGCTCCTTATATGACAAATGACGAGGCACCTTCCCTGTAGAAAGATAATTAACAATATCTGCATACCACGGAGTGTTAGCAGAAAATGCAAGAAGATGCTCATCTGGAAAATTATCTTCAATTGGTGTATTCTTACCATCATGTTCTATCCTAGATAAGAAATTTGCAACCACATTGTCCTTCCCTGGTTTATCTACTATAGTAATATCAAATTCTTGTAGTAGCAACAACCATCTTGTAATGTGACCAGGGGTAATAGGTTTGTTCATTAAATACTTGATAGCTGCATGATCAATATGTACAAAAGTAGGATACCTGGTAATGTAGTGCTGGAAATTGTTGATGGCATAAATGACAACAAGGAACTCCTTCTCAGTTACTGTGTAGTTTAATTTAGCAGGAGCCAAATTCTTACTAACATAGTAGACTGCGTAGGGTACTTTATCCTCTTGCTGTCCCAATACTACACCAATTGTTGTTTGAGAAGCATCCATATGAATGTGGAAAGGTAATGCCCAGTTTGGACCTCTAAGGATCAGAGCACTATAGACCAATTCTTTAATTTTTGTAAAGGTTGCATCATAGTCACTCGACTACACAAATTATGAGTCTTTTGTTAGTAATTGAAATAGTGGGTGTGCTACTTTCAGAAAATTTTCTATGAAACGCCTGTAATAACCAACACAACCAATAAAACTACGTACTTGTGTGGGCATTTGGGTGTTGGAAAGTGCAGAATTACCTTTATTTTCACTGGGTCCATCCTGATTCCTTCAGCTAAGACCAAATGTCCCAGAACGATTCCCTCTTCCATCATCATATGGCATTTTACTATACTCAAAGAGACATGCGCTTGTATACACCTTTCAAGAACTTTTTCTAAATTTTTCATCCCTTCTAAAAATGAATCCCCATATGGAGTAAAGCCATCCATATAGATTTCAACACTGTCATCTATCACGTTAGAGAATATCCCTAGAATTTCCCTCTGGAACATTGTAGGAGCATTACACAGGCCAAAAGGGAGGACCCAATATGTGAATGTTCCCCAGGGGCATGTGAAAGTGGTTTTGTCTTGGTCCTCAGGAGCTATCTAGATCTGGTTATATCCACTAAACCCATCTAGAAAGGAGAAAAACTTTTTTCCAGCCAATGTGTCCAACACCTGATCAATAAATGGTAAAGGAAAATGATATTTCTGTTTTGCCTTATTTAACTCTCGATATTCCATGTAGATCTGCCATTTACCATTTTTCTTGGGGACCGTTACTAATGGTGAGACCCATTGGCTATATGAGATAAGGTAGATAAAACCTAAGTCCAGTAACTTCTGAAGCTCTTCCTTCACAACATGTTTCAACACAGGGTTCATTCTTCTTTGAGGTTTTCTTACAGGATCACAATCTTCCTTAATATATATGTGATGGGTACATAAGTTGGGAGGAATCCCTTTCATATCTGAATAATCCTAGGTGAAGGCTTTTTTATGTTTCCAAAGGACATCTACAAGTTGCTTCTTCTGGGATTCTAATAGGTTTGGATTAATATTCAGGGTTTTTCCTGGTTTTAATTCCACTTGAACAATTTAATGAAGTGCATCAATTGATGGTTCCTCTAATCCTTCCATTTTTTCGATAGTTTCCTGAGTCTCACAACTTAGGATAGCCTCTAGGATTTGCTGGTTTGGCTTTGAAAAGGAGCAAGGATCATTCATCAAGGAAGTGATTACATCATCCTCTGATTCCATTTTCAACTAAAGGGCCTGTCCAATAGTGAGGACTGGTCTCACTTCCTCATTTTCCATTTTAGGGTCTTCCCTAGATAAAGTTTTCTTGCCACCTGCTATTTTATGGATGGATTTGGTTATGCAGGTGGATATAACACAAATTCTTAGTGTTATGCCCATTAGAAATAACTATTTTCCTTGAACAACACCCAATGTAGGCATCCGCAGTAGCCAGCCATGGTCTACCCAAAATCAAAGGATGGTCGCCCACTGAAGACTGCATATGTCTTACTAGGAAATCTATGGGATAGTGCCATGAATCCACTGAAATTGTTACATCTTCCAACTACCCTACAGGTTTGATCGTAGATCGGTCTACCAATTCCAATACTGTAGGTGTATGTTTCAAATTGTGAAGACCTAACGCATGCATGGTTTCAGTGGTGATGACGTTGATGGCAGCACCCAGGTCTACCAACACATTTGGAATCTCTACCCCATTAATCTATACTGTCAAAATCGGGTTCCCTGGATCTCCATATTTTACGGGCATTGATTTTACCATCATGAAGTCTGATAATTTTCCCATAACATGAATAATGAGGGGGTCTTTAGATTTATTTGCATGTTTCTTTGAACAATATTCCCTAAGAGTCTTTGCATATATTGGCACATCCTTCATAGCTTGTAACAAGGGAATTTTAACAAATAAGTTATGCAATTATCCTAATAAATCAAATTCTACTTGAGGGCTTGGTTTAATCATAATTAGTCTCTCTGGGTATGGTGGTTCAGATCGATGTTGTTTTATAGGAGGCACCTGGTTTCTATTAGTTTGTTTTGGCTCTTTACTAATTGGTTTTACCTCCTTACCTTCACTCTCAAGTTGTTCAATGATAACTGGAGGAGGTTGGACATTAACTGTCTGCCCTGATCGTAGATTCATTCATACAACTCTGTAGTGGAGATACTATATGAAGGTAGGTTAAGAACATCAGCTTGATGAGCTCCCTTATTGTTAGGGTTAGGGTTAGGTTGCATCAGAAGTTGAGGACGAGCAGGCTGATTACTAGGAGGCACATGAGAGGGCGGTTGGAGTCGTTGTTGTGGCATCTGCTGGGGAAACTGCCCAGGAGAGGATCCTCGCCAAGTTGGAGCCCATGTGGAGCTCATACTAGCTTGAGGATTCCACTACTGCCAAGGTGGAAACTGGTATTACGGCCACATGTGGGGATAAGGCATGGTCTGAGGATTTATGTTAAAATATTTGAAATACTGAGATGGATATAGGTACATACCTTGATTTCCCATCGGTGGTCGAGGCAACCATGGCTTCCCAGACCCCACGAGGTACAATTGCTCTGTGTCCTCCCCCATCTCTTGAAATACTGCTTTCAGGCCTGGCAAGGAGGGGCATGAGCTTGTTGCATGGTTGAGCTCATAGATTGCACATTTCTCTATGGAGTTTAGTGGACATTCCCTTTCCGGGTGCTTCTTTCTACACTTCAAGCAAAATATTTCCATGGTCCTGTCTAATTCCAGCTACTTCTATTTTACTTGCAGAGTATCCATCTGTGCTAACATAGTGCTGAGGATATCTGTCCTAAAGTTGTCTAGCAGGGTTCCAATTTCTGCCTTTGTAACACCCCTGCCAGACCCGTTTGTTGTGCAAATACCTTGTCTACTTCTTGCAAGCCCCCTTGAGCACTGAATGCATAATTCACAAATAGCTTTGAAGCTTTCCTCGGAGATGTCTCCCTTTCCTAAAATGTTCAATAGTTACATCAAGTCCTCACAAAAAGCCCGGAGGAGGATAATTTTTAAAATTTCGTTATCCAGGTCAAAGTGTCCTGACCTCTGTAAGGTGTAGTTGAACCTTTCCACACAATATTCCAAGCCCTCGTCTTCCTTTTGTGTGAACTTGAAAAGCTCCTCCTTAATGTTCCTGGATTTACAGTTATCCTGGTATTTTTATAGAAAATCTATCTGCATATCATCCCATGTGGACATATACTTTCCTCCAAGGCCCATGAACCATCACAAATCCATTCCTTTTAATGTATAAGGGAAAATATTTAACTTCTAGGCATCCTTTGTGTAGTCATACCCCTGGCACACTATGTTGAACTCAAATTGAAACATGTCGGGGTCTTCTGAAACAAGCCCATTAAAGTTTGGTAAGGTTGCCAATGGAATAGGCTTTGTGGGCACACTGGCTCCCAAATCCCTGATTGGAAAACTAATGGTGGAGGTTTTGGGAGCCATAAATATCTTCCAATAACCGTTGGGAATTTCAACAGGCCCTGTGAAAGATGGTTGAGGATTCCTTACCACTCGGATTCGAGTTACTTTAGCAGCACTTCCCCAGTCCCTTGGTGATGCGAGTACTTCCTTGTTTCCTTATCCTATGTTCTGATGGCTTGAACCCTTGGCTACAACCTCCTTTCTCTTACTGGAGCAGTCTGACCTTATCGATGTTTTTCTTGTGACCTCTTCCTCTGCTATCACCAAGGTAAGATTCTCCTGGTCAGGTCTACTGCTGGATGTTTCTTCCATTGCTAGAGGGACTTGTTGTGTCGAATCACCAAAGAATGTTGTAGATAGCACTATTTTATCTATTGATTGTCCCTTGGACTTCACTCTCCATGCCCCTAGTCTCGCAGCTACGTGAGAGGATGCTTCTGATTCAGCCTTTGCTATGATTTGCTGGATATAGGTTTTTCTTCCTAGATCTGGTCCTCCCCTCTTTGGGGCTCTCCCTATGGCCCTCTTATTTGGTTCTTTGTTTATACAAAAGTTGGTATGATGGAAGGTCTTGGTATGAACCTACAATGCTTCAATCTAGGAGTAAGGTGTCAAAGGCCCATTCCTTCCCCAAGATGAAAGAACTTACCAAAAAAAGCCAGCTAAAAATATAAAAATCTAGGGTTTTAGGCTTGGAGCAGGGCGTCAAAGGACTCCTCCCTCCCCGAGACAGAAACAAACAAAAACCTTGAGAAGACCTAATACTTCCAAATTTGAAGTAGGGTGTCAAAATACTCCTCCCTCCCCAGGGTAAAAGCTAGGGTTTCCTGAAAATCACACAAAGGGTTTAAAAGAAATAAATCTAACTCAGGGCCTAGAGCAGGGCATCAAAAGACTCTTCCCTTCCCAGGACAAGAGAGTGGCCCAAAATCAAATAGAAAATCAAAAATAAACAAGCGAAAAGAACACCTACACTTAGGACCTGAAGTAGAGTGAGAAAACTCATTCTCTCCCCAGGATGAGAGATTGACCCTCTGGTTGGTTCGGATCGTTGTTTTGCACCTTCTTAGCCTCCCTGGAAACGACACCAAAATGTTGGTGTCCAAGTATGAAAAAATTATTCATCCTGTTCCAACATTAATTTATCAATCTGGGAGCATATCCTTTCAAGGCAACGCGCAAGGAATATGCAGGGGAAAATGCACAATCTGTTCCTACCAAGGGTTCACAGTTAAGATTCAACATTGCTGTAAGATTAAATTAGATACAAAACTCCAGAAACAATTACAAGAAGTAAAGGACTATAACAACAAGCATAAACTAATGAATAACACACACACAAAGATGCAACACCTGATTAGAAGAGCGGGCCCAACTCTCTGACTAGGGCTTCATTAGTCACAACGAAGATTAGAACAAGAAAATAGGTGATATTAATCTGTAACAGGTGATTACAATATCGATGGGCGAATCACCATTTACAGGAACAATCTATCTTTTATACACAGCAAGGGAGAACAACATATCTCCCTGAAACATGGTAACCTCATATTAAAAAATATACATCAGTTGGAACTGCACCAACGCTAGATAACGGAGATTCGCAAAAGGCCCAAGAATAGTTTTAGGGAATCGTGACTCCAACTGTGTGGCCTCCTTATGGCTAGTCGTTACTAGATCTATTGTGAGATGTTGAAGCAAGGGTTCCTTTTCTCCAAGATGTGGTCAAACATATGATTTAGTGGTACGAATAGATAAGACTTCATGACTTTACTTCATTAATTAAAATATTTCAATCAAACAAGTCAAGGGTATTTACCTTGTAAGTTTAGCATAGCAACATGGGTAAATAAGTACAAAAAGGTCAAAAAGGGTGATAGAAATGGATAGAAAGATAGCTTGATTTGGTGCCCAAAAACTACTATCCTAATTTGATATAATGGTCTATGGGATCCCAAAATGTACCCACACGTGTTCAAAGAAAATTTTGGAAATTTCCTCTGCTGTGATACTCTTCTTATAGGCCACCATTATAGGCATCTTAAAAAGAAATTTCATGACCACAAATACACAGTCACTGATCATGCTTGGTATATGGGAGGCCAGACAGATAGTCCATGGAGATGGATTATGGAGGATGGATGAGAGTAGGCAAAGGAGTGTACAAGCCTCTCTTCTTGATTGTTGGCTTAGCAATGGCATAGGAATTGTAGGATCTGATATATTTCCCAACATCCTATCAGGTTTTTGGCGAACAAAAATATTTTTGTATTACAACCACAATTTTATCCACACAAAAGTGTCCTGCAACTCGACTGTAGTGCGCCTCCAAAATCAACTTGGCACACTCACTTGAGGGAACACAAAGGTGGCCCAAGTAGCTTAATAATGTGTCCTTGAGGTGGAAATCAAGAACTTTCTTACCATCCACTAACATATGGTATGTGGAGGCGAAGTTTGGATCATTTTTGTACAGTTGCGGCCATCCATAGGTCTCATGGCCACAAAGTTGAAAATAGTAGTCAGTGCTGCAACTAGGGGCCGACTGAGGTAGTTTGCAACATGATTAGTATTGCCATTTTTGTATTTAATGTTCAAGTGGAATTTTTATATATATGTAGACCAATTCTGATGGAAATTGTTCTGCAACTTCCCTTGTGTCTGTATAAACTGAAGAGGTCAGTGATCAATGTGGATGATTGTCTTCTTCAACATAATGTAATGCTTCCATTGTCGAGATTCTTGCATGATGGAATACATCTCTCTATCCTAGGTGGGGTACATCTGAATTATATCGGAAAATGAAATGTCTCACTATGATAGGCCACTGGATGGCCATGCTCGGTGAGGACTACACCAATAGCATAGTTAGAGGTGCCTGTCTCAATTTCAAATGGTTGTTGCAGGTCTAAAAATGTGAGTACCATTGCATAGAAGAGGTGACACTTCAACTCAATGAACGCCTTTTTCTAGGACTCGGACCAAGAAATTTTTTCTTTTGCTCCGCCCTTAGTAATCTGACTCAAAGGCCAAGTGATATGGGGGAATCCCAACATGAACCTTCATTAAAAAATTGCAATTCCCAAAAATATGCAAAGCTCTGTTAGAGTTGTTGAGGCTAGCCAATCCTGAATGACTTGGATATTAGATGGATCCATATGCATGCCTCACTCATCTATGATGTAACCTAGATAATGGACTTGGATCATGGCAAAGGTACATTTCTCCAAGTTGGCACACATTTTTTACTATTGTAGGGTTTGAATGACCTACCGAATGTGTTGCAAATATTCTTCCCAACTCTTGTTGAAGATAAGGATGTCATCTAGGTAAAAGACCACAAATGAGTTGGTTAAGGGCCACAAGATATCATCCATTAGCCTCATAGAAGTAGTAGGGTCATTTTTCAACCCAAAGGGCATAGCCAACCATTCAAAAAGGCCTTCCTTAGATTTGAAGGTGGTCTTCCATACATCTGCTTGCTCTATTGGAACCTAGTGATAGCCAGAATTTAGATTGATCTTGTTGAAATACTTGGCCCCTTGAGTTGGTCTAGAAGGTCATCAATCTGTGGGATTGGAGACCTATTCTTGGTAGTGATTTTGTTTAGTGCTCAATAATCAATGCAAAGCCTCTAGGTCCCATCCTTCTTTTGTACAAGTACAATTGGGCCCTCGCAAGGTGAGGAACTTTCGACTATTATAACTTTCCCATCTATCTTAGTATTATAAATTTCGACTATAAACATCAATCTAAAACTTACATTTACCTATTTTCCCAAAAAACGTCATTTCAGGCCTCAAAACTGCTCTGGAAGTTCAAGACCTGAAAAACTGCCAAAAATAGTAAATTGTGCTACAATTACAAAAACTAAAAGAAATAACTATACAATGGTGGGGGCCCAAGTGAAATAGGTGGGTGGCCACCAATAGCCACTTGGATTGATATGGAACGATGGTGATTGGATGAAAAAAAGATTTGGTTCAACCCAATCTATGGTTAGGTGGTACATGTAAGTCCCTAACTTGGATGGATTTTGCATATGTCTATAAGAGCTAAGTTCCTTATTTATTTCATGATCAATGCAATTTTAATTATGTGGCTTTAATGTTTTTTCTATCATTGTTATTATTTTGGTTATATGTTGGTTATAAACATGGTTTTATGATAGATTCAAGTTATGACTCTTATCATGCTTGATTGATAAATGAATGGTTATTGAAAGCATGACCTAATAGATGTTATTGTAGCTATTATGAGAGGGAATTATACCTTGTCGATGATTTTAAGATAAGTTTCATGTCTCTGTATTAAAAAATTCATTCATGACCTATAAATTTCTTGTTCACTATGTGTTTGACAGAATGAATGTCATGGTTAGACATGGTTAGGTCAAGTCCTTGTATAAGTTTTGTGTTAAAGGATCATTCCTTGTGTAATTTAGCATTTATGGAAGTTCTATCAAGTTCTGGGTAGAGGTTTGAATTCTATCCCTAAACTATTGGCTCATATCTCAAGGTCGCATGCACAAAACTGAGTAATTTAGTCTACATTCATTAGGAGGTAGGGTTATCCATTCGACTGGAGGGTTACAACCACTAGCTTAACTTGTTATACAAGTGAATGAGGCTCCATATCACTGAAAGGAAAGTTATCCCAGGGTTTGAGCACCTGGAGCGGTTTTTTAGCTCCTAGGGGTCCTGTAGCACCTAAGGGAAGTAGGTGAAGTTTCAAGTTTTCGATTCCACTTCCTTTATTGTACTTAGGATGTTGAGTCATGTTATATTATCCCTCCACTTTTGTTTACTCTCACAGGCCGATGAAAGTGGGTAAATGTGGGAGGTGGCATTACAGAGTGGCATCAGAGCAAGTTGTGCTCTCTTTGGGTGTTATTTGATACCATAGAGTGGTATCAGAGCATGGTTCAAACACACTTGGACTTGATGGGCTAGATGCATGCGGCTATGCATGCATTGTCATAGTTATGGTTGCCATTGATGAGGTCATGGTATACAATTGATATTGTCATACATGATATTGGCATATTGATTTGATTATAATATACATGTATCGTGCTAATGTGGACTAATTTTGCAAATGAGATAAGCCTCCCATGAACATCATTGAGGTATGATTTTGGTTATGGTATCTATTTGGTCTACTTGACCACTACCTAACATGGTATACTTGCAGGAAGAAGAGAATAAAACATGACAAGAAAAATGGTGGACTACAGTTCATGTGACTCTCCTTGCAGATCAATTGGGAAATAAGGAGATGCGAATTCTCTTAATATAGCAAATGTGTTGAGGATTTTGAGGGCAAAGATCAGAAGTTGCAAAGCAGAAAATGGCAGGTTGGTTGAGGCCCAGGAAAGGCTTGCAAGCTCAGGAAAAGCATGCAGAGGTTAATGTAGTGATCCTTAAGAGTTTATTAGACTTGCAAAGACAAAGACAGTTGAGGATTAGTACAGAACATGGGGGTATATGGTAGCAAGTCTCAGTTAGAATACAAGTTGGATAGAGGGGATATAGTCATAGGTGGCAGTTCATAGGGTACACTTGACAAGAGGACTGGTATGTATGGGTTTAATTCTATTTCCATATCTAGGATACATCATCATCATCATCACCACCATCATCCTTATATGATGAGTGAGTACTTACCTAACGAGTTAAAGAAATTCAAGCATTTGATGGAGAGATGAAGAAGTCAGAAGATGCAGAGGCATAGTTGCTTGGGATGAAGAAATTTTTCATATTGCATAACTACTTAGAGAACATGCATGCAAAAAATAACCACCTTCAGTCTTAAAGGGAAAGAAGATATGTGGTGGGAAGATGTGAAGAATTTCAGAGGCATTCGACAGGAAGATCTGATTTGGGATGAGTTTAAGGGACTCTTCAAGTATCTATCTGAAATGTATTATGATGACATAGCTAAAGGAGTTTTATGAGCTGCAGATGGGTTCCATTATAGATGATGATTATATTAGAAGGTTCCTAGGGCTGTTGAGGTAAATTCCTTAACTCAAGGATGAGAAAGCAAATATTCAAAGGTTCATCAGTAGGTTTCCAACAACATATAGAGACCAGATTGAGTTTGATGAGCCTTGGTGACTTGAGGAAGCCATCAGGAAACTAAAGCATTGTTATGAGCAATCAAAGCTTGTAAAGATGATCCTAAGCGTGAATTAAAGGGGAATGATAAAGTTAAAGAGAATTGGCTTCCGAAGTGGGGAAGACATCAGGATACAGGTGAGAAAGAGAATGTGGTTCCTTACAAGAAGTTTAATGTAGTTGAAAAGGGACGTGGATCGCAATCTAGAGAGAAAAAAATAGAGGTGATGGTAGCAGACCATTGTAGTGCTAGATTTGTGGCAAATATCATCACAACAAGGATTTTCCATTGTACCAGGGTGGCAAGCCTCATAACTATAGTGCTCAGGAGGCGCATACAGTTGGGGATGTTGGTCATAACATTCATTAGATTATGCAGTCGTGGATAAAAAGAAGGTAAGTCACCAGGCATCCACTATTGAGATAGTGTTAGAAGAATTTTGAGGTAAAAAACGGGCCTCGTAAGGAAAATGTACAATCAAAATTCATTTTATGAAAACCAATCACATTTTAGGGGATGACATCATTCCTCATAGTTCAGAAGACATTACTTAAGTTAAAGGTACTTGTCACATTCTTAATGGTGGATATAAACTCATGGTCAACTATGGTAATGCTATAAGTACTTTTAAAGTCATAAAGTAAAGTGCTTATAATAAAAGTCACTTCACACTTTTTGAATATTATTGTTATTTCATTTTTTTAAAGAAACAATGCATATCCCTATACAATCTTCATATGTTTATACCATTTTCAATAAATATTATATTTGTATATTTTCATATATTTATTTTAAAATTATATATTCATTTCATTTTATTTAATATTACAATTTCAAATTAATTATAAGTTAATATCTATACATATATATTATACATATGAAATAAAAATAAATAAAAATGTAACCTTGTAATTTTAGGATAAATCAAATCTATGAATAATGTTATTATATTATTAATAGCAATAGAAAAATATTATAATTGAAGAAAAAATGTATATTAGTTTTGTATGATTTATGTTTTTTTTAATAAATTGATCTGACAAATTTTGCTTAATTTCAAGTTATTGAATAATATGTAAAAGTATGTTATTATAACATTTTTAAATAAACCAATGTGATAAGGATTATAAAAAAAATTATAATGTTTTTCCAAAGTAGAAAAATAATATTTTTTATTATTTTTGTAATACAATATAATTATATTAAAAATTAGGGATTAAAAATTTGAGTTAGTTATTGATCCTACAAATTCGTTTAATTTAATTTGAACATTATAAACTTAATATGCAAATTATGTTTTGATTGTTTTATCTTAAAAAATCAATGATATATTCTTTCTATATTATACCCATTATTTCTTCTTATATATGATATCAAATCCAATCAATAGTAATATAAAAAATTACATAAATAATATATTACATTTTATTATTGGTTTTTTATGTGGTATTTTACTCACATGTTATTATAAAATTTTAATGCTATAATTTAAACAATATAAATTTTAATTAGTAGTATGTTATACAATTAAAAATTTATGAATTTATGTTTATAATTTATTTTAAGTTATTCAATTAAAAAAGACAAATGCATTAGTTGTTCAATGATCATGATTTTTCTTAAAAAAACTCATTTTTATTTATAGTCACATCAATAAAAATCTTTTTATTAATTGTAATTTGAGACAACTTTTTAGTTGAATTTAACCATGGTTACATAGATTGTGATGCAAAAAGTGAATTACAAATTCATAAATATTATTTTACTGGTTCATCTATTATTTTATTATTTCATTAGGTGGCCCATTTTAGACCTTAAAATTCCCCTAATGAAGGTAAGCACTATGATCGAGTTGTTTCCATCTTGATCGACCCTGGATCAAATTAAAGTTATGTTAATCCTAACTTGGTGGATAAGTGTGGGTTGAGAAAAGAAATGCACGCAGAGTCTTGGTTAGTGCAGTTGGCTACATGTACTAAGAAGAGAGTTCATCATTGGGTAAGAGCTTGTGCATTTGAGTTGAATAGTATGCCTACATCAACACATATGAATGTACTTCCATTGGGATTATAAAATATGCTTCTCAGTATGGATTGGTTGTATCTTCACAAGACTAAGGTGGATTGCTATGACAAGGCCATTTAGTGCTTGTATGACATTGTAGAACATAAATTCTTGCAGAGTAAGAAGGCTACATCAGTTAGAATGGTTACAACTATGCAGGTGAAACACAATTATATGAAAGGGTGTGTATTATTTATAATGCATATTTCTAGTGATAAAGGTAAGGATGTTGAGGACGTGGAAGTCTTGAAGAGATACTCGATATACAATAGCTTTAAGATGTATTCCGAGTATAGATTTTAGAGTTTCTTCCTCATAGGGAAGTGGGCTTTTCTATGACTTTGTACCAACACCAACACCAACATCAAAGGCACCTTACACGATGAGCACTCCATAGTTGGTGGAATTCAAGTTGAAATTGAAGGAAATGCTTGATAGGGGATACATTAGGCCAAGTGTATCACTTTTGGGTGCACCTTTATTTTTTGTGAAGAAAAAGGATGGTACATTTGGGTTATGCATTGATTTCAAGCAACTAAAGAAGTGACAACCAAGAATAAGTATCCATTACCAATGATGTATGAACTATTTGACTAGTTGAAGGGAGAAATAGTGTTCTCAGAGATTGACTTGAGATCAAGATACCATTAGGTACGTATCAAAGAAGACGATATATATAAGATTGCTTTCTGGACCAGGTATGGGAATTATGAGTTTGTAGTGGTTTCTTTTGGTTTGACTAATGCTCGAGCTACTTTCATGTGTTTGATGAATAGTGTGTTGCATCCTTACCTGGAAATGTTTATGATTATATTCATTGATGATATATTGATATATTCTAAGAATGAAGAAGAGCATGCAAAACACTTAGCAACAATATTGAGATTTTTAAGAGAGAATTAGTTATAGGCCAAGATTAGTAAGTGCAGTTTCTTTCAGACAAAGGTACATTACTTGGGACATGTTGCTTCGAAGGAAGGAATAGAAATGGATATGGAAAAGATAAGGGATATCATGGAGTGGGAAGCTCCTAAGAATGTGGATGAGGTCAAATGATTCATGGGGCTAGTAGGTTACTACAGGTAGTTCATCAAGAACTTCTCGCATATCACATATCCTTTTAGAGTTAAGGAAATATATTTGAATGGACAAAGGAATGTACAAGAAGTTTTGAGTAGTTGAAGTGATTTCTTACAAATGATTTGGTGTCAAAGATTGCAGATCCATATAAAGAGTTCATGGTGTGAAAAAATGCTTGCAAGAGACGAATTGGTGGAGTCCTGATGTAGGAGGGATAGGTGGTACGCTATGAATCAAGGAAATTGAATGAGTATGAGAAGAACTATGCGACTCATGATCTTGAGTTGGAAACGATCATTAATGCCTTGAAGATGTGGAGAAATTATCTTATTGGCAGGAGGTTTGTATTGATGACTTAGCATAATGAACTGAGATATCTATTTAACTAACCGAATCTGAATTCCGCTAAATCTAGATGGTTGGCCATGCTAAGTGAGTTTAAATTTGAGATCAGATACATTAAAGGAATGGAGAACAAGGTTTCAGATGCTATCAATAGAAGAGTGCACGTAAACCATGTTGCAGTTGTGAGATCCTATGGGATAAATTTACAGGATCATATCTTATAGGCAAGACAACAAGATGATAGGAACAACTTAAGCAAATGTTATAGTAGGGTACAGGTGAATAGGATGTGGACTATCATCTTAGGACAGATGACTTGGTTTGATTTAGGGATAGGATCTACCTGTCAGATGATAATGAGCTAAAGAAGATTATCTTGAGGGAGTTTCATGTCAAGCCATATTCAGGTCACCAAGGATGCCAGAAGACGTTGATAGCTATGAAGAAGTTTTATTATTGGCCAAATCTAAAGAAGGAAGTGGTAGAGTTTGTTTCTAAATGTCTGGATTGTCAGTAGGTGAATGATGAGTGTAAGCACCTAACTGGTTTGTTATAGCCTATTTTGATTGCAAAGAGGAAATGGGAGGCCACTTATGTAGATTTCATTACAAGTTTTTCGAGGACATCGAAGCAACATGATTCCACCATGGTTGTGGTTGGGAGGTTGAGCAAGGTAGCTCACTTCATTCGATTGAAGACTAATTATTTAGGTAGTGAGGTAGCATAGGTCTTCATCAGGGAGATAATGAGGCTACATGGAGTTCCAAAGAAGAATTTGTCAGACAGAGATGCCAAGTTCACTTTCATGTTTTTGAAGTATTTATTTGTAGGTTTGGGTACACAGTTGGCCTTCATTACAACTTATCATAAGTATACAGATGGACAAATAGAGAAGGTCAACAAGATACTGGAGGATATATTGAGGATGTATGTCATGCATCAGCAGAAGAGGTGGGAGGATTACTTCCACTAGTTGAGTTTGCTAACAACAATGGTTATCAGGTGTCACATAAGATGAGCCCATTTGAGGCACTCTATGGGAAAAGTTGTAATACTCCCTTTAGCTAGAGTGATCCAATGAACTAGGTATTGATAGGGTCAAACATGTTGATAGAGATGGAAGAGGAAATGTAGGTTATAAAGAAGAATCTAAAGGAAACACAGGAAAGGCATAAGTGTTATGTAGACCAGTACAGGGCATTTAAGGGGTTTCAAGTTGGGGAGCATGTGTACTTGTGCATCAAGGCCAAGAAGAGCTCCTTCAAGATTGGTTCATGTCTCAAGTTTGAACCTCAATATTGCAGTCCTTTCGAGATCCTTGAGAGGATTAGACCAATGGCCTATAGACTTGCACTACCTCCAATAGTGAAATTCCATGATGTTTTCCATGTTTCATTGCTTAAAATATATGTGAAAGATGTTGATCATGTTATTGACTGGTATATATTATAGGTGGAGCTAGAAGTAGAATTAAAAATCAGAACTTCAATGCATACTGCAGCGAAAAAAGTTCATGCTTTGGAACAGAGAAATAGAGAAAGTTAAAGTACAGTGGAAGTGGTTTGGGCCTGAGGAAGCTACATGGGATGCAAATGATCAGATGTAGGCTATGTATCCTTCATAATTTTTTAGTGGAGGTAAATTAGTTTTTGGTGTGTGTATATCTATATATATATGGTTGATATTGTAAATACTGCAATGAGTTGTGTTGTAAAGCTTGAATAAGAGATATGGTTGTCATGTTATCATGTTTGTCATGATGGTTTTGATTTTGAGTAGGTTGTTCATTGTAAATACTACAATGAGCTAAGTTATAAAGCTCCATGGGAAGTATGTTTTGGTTTTCAATGCTCTTGCCAGTTGTAGGTGTCATAGAACACCAAGGACAGTGTTCCCTTAAGGGGGAGGGGTCTGTAACAACCTTGGGTTAAAATTTCAAGTAATAAAGTTTGTTATACAAGATTTATGATTGCGGATAAAAGTATCTCCCCTAGGTCAGTGGCTAACCTAGAACAATAAAGAGACAAGGAACACAATTCTTTTCCTTAAAGTAAATAGATGACAGAGTGAGGCCTACTTGGAATACTTCAAACACTCACCCCTTCTTTAGCTTGGAAGCTTCAATTCTAGCTTCAAATGCCAAAATTAAAACCTTCACAATCAGATAACGCAAGCCCAGAAACTACAAGATATATGCAGTATCATGTAAGTAATCCATTCAATAGATCAACATGGTATTGAAATAAGTGAAATAATAACATCACGTATAGGAAAAAATGAATTCTTTGCATTAATATAAATGGAAGGAGATTACAACCATAAGTAGTAGTTGATCTTGTGGAAGAGCTCCTCCAAGTTGTTGACTTGCCCTTACTTGTCACAATATGAACCTCCAATCACCCTAAATGGAGGAGATGATGACCACTCACTACAACAACATAAGAGAAGAATTACTCTCCAAAATCCAACCTCAAACCACATAGAAGGTTGGGAATATATAGAGAAGTAAGGTAACTTGGGAGTTCTTATCCAATTACCAATCTAAGGCTTGAGATCCACCTTTGATGGAGGGATAGGATAAAAGGATAAGTGGTGAAAACTCTAACATAAGGAAAGATAGGATCAAAATATTTTATCCAAGGTAAGTAGTTGAAACAACCTCTGGAAAATCCTAAAGGGGAATCTTCTAGAATCCCAATCATTTTCCCACATTTCTAGAACCAACGTAGGTGCAAAGGGGAGAAACCTACTTGTGACCAACGAAGACCAAAGTGGAGAAACATGTAGGTGATCAAACCCCTGTAGGCATACATGGAGCGTTGTTCTTAAAAATGGCTCAGATGATGTAGTTTAGGGCTAAAAGTCCGAGGGATGAAGGGAACATGCTTAGGGATTTGTGCAAGATGGTAACAAGGAGGAATATGATGTTGATTGATCCCATTAGGAGGTTCACTAATCAGATGTGAAAAATAGCCTATAATAAAAAACTCCCCCTAAAGCACAAAATTAGAGATGATGACTAATGATTGAAGTGCTTTACCTTGTGACAAGTCAGGATCAAGGACAATCGACGAGCTTCATCTATTACAATACATTTACAACATGAAATATTTGTTTTCTAAGGGAGGCATACCCATACTCATCTCATATGATAATATTACATGTATAATGATCAAAAGACGCATCTACAGATGCACCGGGTGCACCCATGATTGGATGATTGTTTATATGATCGTGACCATCATACATTGTGATATTTGTATAACTCCTAAAATCATAGCCCAAATGGATGAAACCAGATCTGGCGTCTTCTATCTCATTCACATGACCAACCAATGTAGAAGTCTAACATTGTGAATCAATGAGCTGGAGTCAAACATGGTAGAAACCATGTGATTACTAGCCAATGATGTAAGTCATTAACAGATGTGATAGAAACCATCAATGATGTTAATGGATCTTAAGGTACTATGGTACAATTCATATGGTGTGAGTAAATGATTTGATGTCGAGCACCACACAAAACCTTTTGGTTGAAGGCCATTGATGTAAACATGTCACTGAGATGAGGAAACTTTTCATTCTTGTATGCAAGCACCAAGGTACCACAGACGTGTTTCTAATTCAACTTCCTGGATGATGTGTTGATGTCGATAGGAAGTGACACGTCACAGGAGGGCCTTCATATATCCCCCATCAACAAAACGAAATGGGTATCATGATTGAGATAAAATGATCAGAATGATGCTGACATGGAAGTAGATTAGGAAACACAGACATAAAATGAAAGCTTAAGAGTATTGTAGAGAAGCTCAACTAAATGAATTTTCTGGAACACACCGGCGACATTGAAAGGAGTTGGAAGCATTGACCAAAAATCGAAATGGAGCTTATGAAAATGGCCTGATAACCAAAAGACAAGTGGATTACCCAACCCAACATAAATGGAGATGAAGTGTAAGAGTGTCATGTTCAAGAGAGACTCATTGCCATTAGCAAAATGGAATCCCTTGTTCTCCCAATTTCTCCAACCATATTGGTCAATACCTCTTTAATTTTTAACAAGCTTAAGGAGGATAACATATGCTTGATCTGTAAGTTCATCCTTCAGATGAATCCCTCTGAGTATATTTAACAAACCATGAGAAGGAGTGGTTCATTCTTTTCATGTTTGGCAAGTCCATCATTTTTTCATGTTTTAATGAGTCTAGCAAAGGTAAAACTTGACATTTGTTTCATGTTTAAAGAGTTTGAAAAAGAGGTAAAAAATAAAACTCCAAATGTCCCTTTTTGTAGGTGGTCCTTTAGGTTCTAAAAGGTAGAAAACAATACCCAGGAAAACCTCTTGGCCATGTTTGAGTAAGGTATTCGTTTTTAGTAAATAGTTTATCTCAATCTAGAAAAGGGTTAAACTTATACTTGTTGAAAAT
>APFE030108403.1:0-10455 GCA_000404065.3 Pinus taeda
AAAAGAAACTTAGATTGGCCAGGGAGCTCGAAGGACTTTAGGACTGTATTTCCTTCCTTCTCCATACTTGTGTATCTTTCTTCTCTTGCGTGGGTCTAGCTTGCATAGGAGCCCATGTTAAGTTACAATCATGTGCCATATGCCCAATGTTATGACACTTGAAACATTCTACAATGTTCATGAATAAGACTTCATGATTTCTTCGTGTAAAATTGTTTCTTGGAGGTTGTCGGAGACCATAACATCTATCTCTATGAAATGCTCCACAGTCTTTTTCCATATGACCAAAGTTTGAACAAGAATAACAATAACCAAAAAATGAACTTTGGTACCTGGTAGATGGTGGTTTCTTTGATGTACTTCCAAGCTTTTCTGCCTTGAGATCCTTTGATGATAACCATTGCCTCCTACCTCTTTGACATCATCAACATTTCTTCTTAGAGCTGGTTTTCTACTTGGAGTAGGATTTCTTCTATTGTAGCCTGGATTTTTCTCCTTTCCTTTGCTGGAACTAGGAACATCACAATTTCTTTCTGCCTTCTTCACATCTTTGCTTAAAGCATTTTCATTTTTGTTTGAGGGTTCACCTACATACCCGAGTCCTGATTTATCAGATGGAGATCTATGATAGCTGAGCAAGTCATCCGAGGCTTGAGAGCTCTTCATGATTTTTTTTATCCCTTCAACCTTTTTCCTAATAAGGACAATCACTTCTTCCAATCTTTCACACTCATTATTCTTCTTTGTAAGTTGTTCTTCAGTTTCTTCCTTGCTACGAGTAGCTTCAGCTACTACTATTTTAAGGGAGATGATATATGACTTTATTTTGGAGATTTCTTCATTCTTTGCTTGACTGCTCTCCATTTCCTTTTCAGCTCCTTGTGCCTGCTTCCTGGCTTTTTGTAATTGAGACTTAAGGGAGGAGACCTCTACCTTGTACTGCCCAATCTCTTCTACAAGTTTGTTCACTCTCTTGTGACTTTGTTCAAGTTGACTTGACAAGATGTCTTCCTGCTTCTTTGCTTTATTCAACTAATTTGTCATGGATATGACTTCTTCATGATACTTCCTTTTGCTTTGATCAAGTTCCTTCTTAAGCTTGGTGAGCTCTTCATCCCTTTCTTGTACTTGAAGCTTGATGAGGTCAACCCTCTCATTTTCAGCTTCTATGATGGGTTCAGAATTTCCTTCTCGACTAATGGTCATGGTCAGTGCTCCCTTTGTGTGAAGGTCATGAAGTCTGTCCCATATAACCTTTGCTGATAAATATTTTCCTAGATTCTTCTTTACAGAATCAGGCAACCCAACCAAGATTATCTCTGCTGCTTTTGCATTGTACTCCTTGGATTCTCTATCCTTCTTACTATCATCAATCACTGATTCCCAGATTTCAATCCCTCGAGACTGTAAGAAAGTCCTCCTTTTTACTTCCCATATATAATAATTCCCATTGAACCTTGGGGCCTCAAATAGAAAGCTTTCAAGTTGATTGTCTTCTATTTTAGTAGTAGAGGGAGACACATCCTTAGGAGGTTTGGAGACTTTCTTCTTTGACCTCGCCATTTGACTGAGTATCTAAAATAACTAATTGTCGTAAAAAGAGCTTCTGCGTAAATCACATAAAAAGATCATTGTCGACGTGTTTCGAACCAACCAGTGTGGTTCAACTTGTCCTGACGATGAACCACACTGGTTGGTTCGAAACGCATCGACAATGATCTTTTTATGTGATTTACGCAGAAGCTCTTTTTACAATTATGATGGATCACAGAAGCCTCAATTCTACAATAACTAACTATCTTCAATAGTAACACAGAAAAAGAATTTTGAGAAATACCTCTGAATCTTTCTTGACTGAGTCTTCACTCTGTTGGAGAAGCTACTGTAGCAAGAAACCTTCCTTCAACGTCTTTGATGTCTTCAAAGAGCCTGGACTAGCTCTGATACCATGTCAGGAATTTCTGGTTATTCCAAACAAAATACAGTGGAAAAATCCTATATTGCCACTGTTGGGAATTTTCTGATAAATTCCGAAACAAACAAAATATGAATAGAGAGTGATACTCTGTTTTTTGGGAATTTCTGATAATTCCAAAACAAACGAACAGAACAAAACAATGCTCTGTTTTAACACAGCAGAAATAGAAAAAAAAAATCGCTTTGTTGAAACTGGTGTTTCAACAATGTAATTTCGTCAGTTGCTGATCATGGTGTTTCAACAACGGTGTTTCGACGTCAAGACTATTTTTGACTTATGGTGTTTCAGCAACACTATGTTTTGACGTCAAGACTATTTTCGGCTTACGGTATTTCAGCAACATAAAAAATAACTTATACTCATTAACAATAAACCAACTGTTACAAAAACATCTTCCTCACTTAGAGGGATTTTCACAAGAGATTATGCTTAAGTTCATCTTCCTCTTATCCAGAGGGATTCACCAGTTTATGCTAAAAAGCATCTTCCTCTTGACAAAGGGATTTCACAACCGTCTATGCTGAAAAGCATCATCCTCTTAACAGAGGGATTCTCCAACTGTCTATGCTAAAAAGCATCTTCCTCTTAATAGAGGGATTCTCCAAGGAACGTTTCAGTTCCACACAAATAAATTTACTCTGTCTCTCCTTTGAAATTTTACACTGCTGCATGTAAAATTTCAATACATTTATGTTGCTACATATTCCATTACAAAAACTCTGTCTCAAGACTGTTGTCTTAACACTATTGTCTCAGCAACTCTATCTATCTCTGCAGCTGCTGCATGCTTCCCGTCATTGATTACAATCGCACTGCTGTTGTGCCTCACTTGCATTTCAGATGCAAACAACAAAAACTATGCTGCTGCATTTCTAACCTCTCTCATAGTAAACAATCATAAAACAAATTACATTCAAATCTGCACTGTTGTGCGTTTCACTATTCCAGAAGCATTTTTCTTCACGCTACTGCGTGCTCTCCTCTTCTTTTTTTTTCTCTTTTTTTTCTTATACACTGTTGTGTCTACACATATATAGTGCATTAGGGGTCATAACAATGCATCAATGGCTTCAACTCTCTAATAGAATCTCTGCTGCAATCTGCTGCTCATAATGAACGAAATCTGATCTTTCTGACATTCTACTGTGCTTCTTGAGTCGGTTGTGTGGAAACCCATAACTGATAAATGTTGTGGCCGACTCGAGGCTGGTTCTTTTCAATTTCGGCCATGATTCTTCTTTAATGTGGTCATTTAGAAGTAATGGCGCAGCGCTGGATCTAATCTTCCTCCTTCGGGAACACAAAAATAGTTAAACGGTGAAAAAACGATAATGGCGGTGGCTTAAAAGAACGGGAATAAATGTGGGGTGTCGGATCAGGACAAATAAGTAAAGTAGTTGCTGCTGTTCAACTGTTTACTGCAGTTGAAATTATAATTTCAACACTATCCTTTAATTTCAACTGCTTGGTTATTAGTCATACCCAGACACTTCTTCAAAAACTTGAAACTTTTCTGCCTATTCGTATCAACTTCCTTTCATCACTTTCACTGTTGTGTTCAGGCGCTCCAATCATGTAATATCCTCTTTCCTCTCTCTGTCTCAGGCAATACAATCTTTGCATCTCCAAGCTATCCTGCAACCTTTTCTTCTCTACTTTTATGGCAGATTTAATTTCATATATTTCCCCTATAAGAAGATCTTCATCAAAGAATAATTGTTAATATAATTCATCGGTAATGATAAAAAATTACAGGCTCCCCCTAAGTGTATGCATCATCTTCTTTCGGCAAAGTCTTCTCAAAAGAAGCTTAGATTGGCTAGGGACCTCAAAGGACTTTCGGACTGTGTTTCCTTCCTTCTCCATACTTGTGTAACTTTCTTCTTTTGCGTGGGTCTAGCTTGCATAGGAGCCCATGTTAAGTCACAATCATGTGCCATATGCCCAATGTTATGACACTTGAAACATTCTACATTGTTCATGAATAAGATTTCATGATTTCTTCGTGTAAAATTGTTTCTTGGAGGTTGTTGGAGACCATAACATCTATCTCTATGAAATGCTACATAGTCTTTTTCCATATGACCAAAGTTTGAACAAGAATAACAATAACCAAAAAATGAACTTTGGTACCTGGTAGATGGTGGTTTCCTTGATGTACTTCCAAATATTTTCTGCCTTGAGATCCTTTGATGATAACCATTACCTCCTACCTCTTTGACATCATCAACATTTCTTCTTGGAGCAGGTTTTCCACTTGGACTAGGATTTCTTCTATTGTAGCCTTGATTTTTCTCCTTGCCTTTGTTGGAACTAGGAGCATCACAATTTCTTTCTGCCTTCTTCACATCTCCTTTGCTTAAAGCATTTTCCTTCTTGTTTGAGGGTTCACCTACATACCTGAGTCCTGATTTATCAGATGGAGATCTATGATAGCTAAGCAAGTCATCCAAGGCTTGAGAGCTCTTCATGATTTTGCTCAGCTCGTCAACCTTTTTCCTGAGAAGGACAATCTCTTCTTCCAATCTTTTACACTCATTATTCTTATTTGTAAGTTGTTCCTCAATTTCTTCCTTGTTACGAGTAGCTTCAGCTGCTACTATTTTAAGGGAGATGATATCTGACTTTATTTTGGAGATTTCTTCATTCTTTGCTTGACTTCTCTCCATTTCCTTTTTAGCTCCTTGTGCCTACTTCCTGGCTTCTTGTAATTGAGACTTAAGGGAGGAGACCTCTACCTTGTACTGTCCAATCTCTTCTACAAGTTTGTTCACTCTCTTGTGCCTTTGTTCAAGTTGACTTGACAAGATGTCTTCCTGCTTCTTTGCTTTATTCAACTGATTTGTGATGGATATGACTTCTTCATGATGCTTCCTTTTGCTTTGATCAAGTTCCTTCTAAAGCTTGGTGAGCTCTTCATCCCTTTCTTGTACTTGAAGCTTGATGAGGTCAACCCTCTCATTTTCAGCTTCTATGATGGGTTCAGAATTTCGTTCTTGACTGATGGTCATGGTCAGTGCTCCCTTTGTGTGAAGTTCATGAACCCTGTCCCATATATCCTTTACTGATAAATATTTTCCTAGATTCTTCTTTACATAATGAGGCAGCCCATCCAAGATTATCTCTGCTACTTTTGCATTGTACTCCTTGGATTCTCTATCCTTCCTGCTATCATCAATCACTGATTCCCATATTTCAATCCCTTGAGACTGTAAGAAATTCCTCGTTTTTACTTCCCATATATAATAATTCCAATTGAACCTTGGGGCCTCAAATAGAAAGCTTTCAAGTTGATTGTCTTCTATTTTAGTAGTAGAGGGAGACACATCCTTAGGAGGTTTGGAGACTTTCTTCTTTGACCTCGCCATTTGACTGAGTATCTAAAATAACTGACTGTCTTCAATAGTAACACAGAAAAATAACTTTGAGAAATACCTTTGAATCTTTCTTGACTGAGTCTTCACTCTGCTGGAGAAGCTGCTACAGCAAGAAACCTTCCTTCAGCTTCTTTGATGTCTTCAAAGAGCCTGAACTAGGTCTGATACCATGTCGGGAATTTCTGGTTATTCCAAACAAAATACAGTGGAAAAATCGTCTGTTACCATTGTTGGGAATTTTCTGATAAATTCCGAAATAAACAAAATATGAGCAAAGATTGATACTCTGTTTTTTGGGAATTTCTGATAATTCCAGAACAAACGAACAGAAAAGAACAATGCTCTATTTTAACACAGCAGAAACAAAAAAAAATCACTTTGCTGAAACTGGTGTTTTAGTAACGTAATTTCGTCAGTTGCTGATGGTGGTGTTTCAGCAACGGTGTTTTGACGTCAAGACTATTTTTGACTTACAGTGTTTCAGCAACACTCCGTTTTGACGTTAAGACTATTTTCGGCTTACGGTGTTTCAGCAACATAAAAAATAACTTATACTCATTAACAATAAACCAACTGTTACAAAAACATCTTCCTCACTTAGAGGGATTTTCGCAAGAGATTATGCTGAAGAGCATCTTCCTCTTATCCAGAGGGATTCACCAGTTTATGCTGAAATGAAAAGCATCTTTCTCTTGATAAAGGGATTTCACAATTGTCTATGCTGAAAAGCATCTTCCTCTTAACAGAGGGATTCTCCAACTGTTTATGCTGAAAATCATCTTCCTCTTAACAGAGGGATTCTCCAAGGAACACTTCAGTTCCACACAAATAAATTTACTCCGTCTCTGCTTTGAAATTTTACACTACTCTGTGTAAAATTTCAATACATTTATGTCGCTACATATTCCATTACAAAACTATGTCTCAACACTGTTGTCTGAGCACTGCTGTCTCAACAACTCTATCTATCACTGCAGCTGCTGCGTGCTTCCCTTCATTGATTACAATCACACTGCTGCTACTTCTCAATTGCATTTCAGATGCAAACAACAAAAACTGTGCTGCTACATTTCTACCCTCTCTCACAACAAACAAACATAAAACAAATTACATTCAAATCTGCACTGCTATGTGTTTCACTATTCTAGAAGCATTTTTCTTCACGCTGTTGCGTGCTCTCCTCTGCTCTTTTTTTTTCTCTTTTTTTTTCTTCTACACTGTTGTGTCTACACATATATAGTGCATTAGGGGTCATAACAATCCATCAACTGCTTCAACTCTCTGACAGAGTGTCTGCTGCAATCTGTTGCTCATAATGAACGAAATCTGATCTTTCTGACATTCTGTTGTGCTTCTTAAGTCGGTTGTGTGGAAACCCATAACTGATAAATGCTTCAGCCGGCTCAAGGCTGGTTCTTTTCACTTTCGGCCATGCTTCTTCTTTAATTTGGTTGTTTATAAGTTAGCGATGGATCTGATCTTCCTCCTTCAGGAACACAAAAATAGTTAAACGGTGAAAAGACGATAATGGTAGTGGCTTAAAAGAATGGGAATAAATGTGGGGTGTCGGATCAGGACAAGTAAAGTAGCTACTGCTGTTCAACTGTTCACTGCAGTTGAAATTATAATTTCAACAGAGACATGAGAGGCCCATATTAAAACAATAATTTGTTAATTTATATTTACAATATCTTCCAATCTAAAAACAAAAAACAAGTGAAATCTACAAAAAGACCTCTCTTTTTATTTATCTGGAAAGAAGTTGAATTTCCCATTTAACACCTCGAAGATATAAATTTATTTTTCATTAAAAATAAATAATTAATATGTTTTTTCTAATTTTAAATATTTAATAACTTTTAAAAATAGCTCTCAAATGTATATTCTTACCCAAGATTAAACCCTAAACCTATGCTAACCACACCTCAACATCTAACCATTTTCCATTTTATCATTCACTTAGTGAAGAACTTACGGAGCATTTATAATACTGTCTGATAGAATATTTATCTATAACATATTTAAGATCCGAAAAAGTTGTTGTATATATTCATATTTAAGATCTGACAAAGTTGTTGTATATATTTACTAAAAAGAAAAGATCGGTAATTAAACCCCAATTTGTTGCGATACATGAAACCATTGCCCATATGATTGATTTAAAAATCAACAAAGCACCACGCTCGGTTTAAATGAGTCGATACTCCCTCACCTTAACTTGATTGTGGATTTTCGAATACAATTCTAAGAATAGGAGATCAGATGGTCATCATGGTTTGGAAAAATGTGGCCTTGGGATAGCAAAATTTTGTTCTCAATGCAGCCTCCAAAACGATTAGAGGCTATAGTAATCCTCTATGTCAATGGCATTACAGGCCAAGGCCATAGATATTGAAAGGACTATGGTCGTTTTAGACACTTTCTGTAGGAATAGAAATATTCCAACACTGGCATGTGAATGTTCAATTGAGACACCCACATGAGTTGGGTAAACGCAAAACAAAACCTTGTCATAAGATAAACTATAAATTAAACATATTACATTGCGCATATCTTTTAGCTAAAAGATGGACTTAACGTTTCCTTTGGAATTCCTGATGCGATAAAATATGTTTTAGAAAGGAACATTAAAGGTGTTATAAAACATCAATATTTGTTCTCTAGCTTATTTATAACCACCAGTATCAAGGAGACACATTGTTGATATTACAACCAATTTCAAAGCATTAACATGTATGTTTACTAGAATTGGACTTAGGTGCGGAGGATAACAACTATTTCACCAAATCACCGAAGATAAACTCACACACATGCACACACTTATGTTAATTATAACAAAATACTTCAACATTTAAGGAAAATAAATTGAAATTAAAAGAAAATCAATTGCTTCCACAAAAGAAAAGAGGAAAATGTGTAACTCATTTAATTTTTAATATGAAAGTAATATATGAAATTTTAAATATATTATTAATAGTCCACGAGTCTTGTATAGAAGGTGATCATGTGATTTGTTAAGGCACTCCTTCATTTGAAGTCATCCATTCAATTATCTTCCCCTATTGGGATGATATATTTGACACGATGATGATGTAGTCCCACCAAAACTTAATATAAATGAGAGTGTCTTTCGGATTAATCACATTATTAGGATTTGGTCGACCTTTTGAACCATTAATGTGGATGAACCACATCTAATATGGATGAACCACATTAGTTCGTTTGAAATGTCGACCAAATCCTAATAATGTGATTAATCCGAAAGGTGCTCTCATTTATTTATAAATATAATTTTAATATTAATTATTAAATATTCATATTAATAGTAGATGAATGAAACGAATATAATATTACTTTAATAGTATAATATTACTTTAAATATTATTAATATTTATAATTATTAATTTTAACGTTAATTATTAATATTTATAGCATTAAATAATATTATCATGGTTAACCATGGTAGAGAATCATGGTGACATTGTCATGAATATTGTCTTTTGCTCCAATGTCACATTATGCAAACCATGGTCATTCATGGTCAACCATGTTTATTTTAGGGTTTATGATATTTATTTAAACGTTGCATTGTCACATAGAATGTATATAAAAATCAATCATAGTCAATTACGCTCAACCATGGTCAATAATCATGGTCACATTGTGACGAAGATGGTCTCTTGGTCCAATGTCACATTATGAAAACCATGGTCATCCATGGTCAAACATGGTACAATGTCACATTGGGACAAAGATTGTCTCAATATGAAAATCAACCATGGTCATCGATGGTCCAACATCACATTGCGGCAAATATTTTCTCAATATGAAAATCAATAATGTTCAATCATGGTCCAACATCACATTAACAAAAACTGTCTCAATATGTAAATCAATGATGGTCGATCATGTTTATTTTAATGTTTATAATATTTTTCTTAGGGTTTATATATGTTGAGTTTATAATATCAGTCTCTTGGATTTAATATTGTTCCCTTGGGTTCATAATCCCTTGGGGTCTTAGGATTAATCCCTTCATTTTATTATTACTTTGGGTTTCTCATATTAATCCCTTGGGTTTATTATTCCCTTAGGTTTATAATATCGATCATGGTAAACCATTGTCAATCATAGCCAACCATGCTTGAATGTCACATTGTGACAAGGATTGTCTCACCATGAAAATAAATAATAATCCCTTGGTTTTATTATTCCTTTGGGTTTACTATATCAATCCCTTGGGTTTATTATTCCCTTGGGTATATATTATTAGTCCGTTTTGTTTAATAGTATTCCCTTTGGTTCATAATCCCTTGGGGTTTTAGTATTAATCCCTTGGGTTTATAATATCAATTGCTTGGGTTTATTATTCCTGAGTTAAACATGGTTTATTATGATGTCAACCATGGTCCAACATGGAATTATGATCAGGATTGTCTCAATATGAACATCAATAATGGTCGATCATATTTATTTCAATGTTTATAATATTTTTCTTAGGGTTTCTATACATTGGGTTTATAATATTAGTCCCTTGGGTTTAATATTATTCCCTTGGGGTTTTAGTATTAATCCCTTAGGTTTATAATATCAATCATGGTCAACCATTGTCAATCATAGCCAACCATGGTCAACCATGTTTGAATGTTGCATTGTGACAAGGATTGTCTCAAGATCAAAATAAACCATGTTTATTTTTGTGTTTGTAGTATATATATTTGGGTTTATCAATATTGGGTTTATAATATTAGTCCCTTGGGCTTCATATTATTCCCTTGGGTTCATAATCCCTTGGGGTTTTAGTATTAATCCTTTGGAATTTTAGTATTAACGTAAATAAGTTGGGTTTAATAATATTATTCCCATGGTTGAATGTCACATTTTGACAAAGATTGTCCCACAATGAAAATAAACCATGTTTGTTTGTGTTTGTAATATTTATATTTGGGTTTACGAATGTTGGGTTTATATTATTCCCTTGGGTTTATTGGGCTTAATATTGTTCCCTTGGGTTCGTAATCCCTTGGGGTTTTAATATCAATTGCTCGGGTTTATTATTCCCTTAGGTTTAATATCAATCATGGTCAACCATGGTCAACT
>APFE030108403.1:11073-36165 GCA_000404065.3 Pinus taeda
GGGTTTATAATATTATTCCCATGGTTGAATGTCGCATTTTGACAAAGATTGTCCCACCATGAAAATAAACCATGTTCATTTTAGTGTTTGTAATATTTATATTTGGGTTTATATTATTCCCTTGGGTTTATTCAGCTTAATAGTATTCCCTTGGGTTCATAATCCCTTGGGTTCATAATCCCTTGGGGTTTTAATATCAATCTTTTGGGTTTATTATTCCCTTAGGTTTATAATATTAGTCACTTGGGTTTAATATTATTCCCTTGGGTCCATAATCCCTCGGGTTTTAGTATTAATCCCTTGGGTTTGTTATTCATTTAGGTTTATAATATCAATCCCTTGGGTTTATTATTCCCTTAGGTTTATAATATCAATCGTGGTAAACCATTGTCAATCATAGCCAAACATGGTCAATCATGGTTGAATGTCACATCGTGACAAGAATTGTCTCACCATCAAAATAAACGATGTTTATTTTAGTGTTTGTAGTATTTATATTTGGGTTTACCAATGTTGGGTTTATAATATTATTCCCATGGTTGAATGTCGCATTTTGACAAAGATTGTCCCACCATGAAAATAAACCATGTTTATTTTAGTGTTTGTAATATTTATATTTGGGTTTACGAATGTTGGGTTTATATTATTACCTTTGGTTTATTGGGCTTAATATTATTTCCTCGAGTTCATAATCCCTTGGGTTTATAATTCATTTCGGTTTATAATATCAATCCTTTGGGTTTTTTATTCCCTCAATTTTATAATATCAATCATAGAAAAACATGGTCAACCATGTTTGGATGTCACATTGTAACAAGGATTGTCTCACCATCAAAATAAACTATGTTTATTTTAGTGTTTGTAGTATTTATATTTTGGATTTATAATATTAGTCCCATGTGTTTAATATTATTCCCTTCGGTTCATAATCCCTTGGGGTTTTAATATTAATCCCTTCGTTTTATTATTGCTTTGCCTTTAGAATATCAATCATGGTCAACCATTGTCAATCATACCAAACCATCGTGAACCGTGTTTGAATGTCGCATTGTGACAATGATTGTCTCACCATCAAAATAAAACATGTCTATTTTAGTGTTTGTAGTGTTTATATTTGGGTTTAACAACGTTGGGTTTATAATATTAGTCCCATGGGTTTAATATTATTTCCGTGGGTTCATAATCCCATGGGGTTTTAGTATTGATCCCTTAGTTTTATTATTCCTTTAGGTTTATAATATCAATCCCTTGGGTTTATTATTCCCTTAGGTTTATAATATTTATCATGGTCAACCATTGTCAATCATAGACAACCATGGTCAACCAAGTTGAATGTCACATTGTGATAAGGATTGTCTCACCATGAAAATAAACCATGTTTATTTTAGTATTTCTAATATTTATATTAGGGTTTACCAATGTTGGGTTTATAATATTAGTCCATTGGGTTTAATGTTATTTCCTTGGGTTCATAATCCCTTGGGGTTTATTATTAATCTTTTGGGTTTATTATTAACTTGGGTTTATAATATCAATCATGGTCATCTTTATTAATCTCTTGTATTTGTAATATCAATCCCTTGTGCTTCTTGATCCCTTAGGTTGTTAATATTTATCCGTTGGGTTCACTAATTCCTTGCGTTTATAATATTAAACCATTGGATTTATTAGTTCCTTGGGTTTATAATATTAGTCCCATGGGTTTAATATTATTCCCTTAGCTTCATAATCCCTTGGGGTTTTAGTATTAATCCCTTCGTTTTATTATTGCTTTGCGTTTAGGATATCAATCATGGTCAACCATTGTCAATCATAGCAAACCATGGTCAACCATGTTTGAATGTCGCATTGTGACAACGATTGTCTCACCATCAAAATAAAGCATGTTTATTTTAGTGTTTGTAGTGTTATATTTGGGTTTAATAATGTTGGGTTTATAATATTGGTTGAATGGGTATAATATTATTTCCTTGGGTTCATAATCCTTTAGGGTTTTAGTAGTGATCCCTTAGTTTTATTATTCCTTTAGGTTTATAAAATCAATCCCTTGAGTTTATTATTCCCTTAGGTTTATAATATTAGTCCCCTGGGTTTAATATTATTTCCTTGGATTCAAAATCCGTTGGGGTTTTAATATTAATTCCTTAGGTTTATTATTCATTTGGGTTTATAATATCAATCCCTTGGGTCTATTATTCCTAAGGTTTATATTATCAACAAGGGATTGTGACAATGCTTGTCTCACCATCAAAATAAACCATATTTATTTTAGTGTTTGTAGTGTTTATATTTGAGTTTAACAATGTTGGGTTGATAATATTAGTCGAATGGGTTTAATATTATTTCCTTGGATTCATAATCCCTTGGGGTTTTAATATTTATCCCTTGGGTTCACTAATTCCTTGGGTTTATAATATTAGTCCCTTATGTTTAATATTATTCCCTTTGGTTCATAATCCCTTGGGTTTTTAGTATTAATCCCTTGGGTAATGATAAACAAAAGGGACTAATATTATAAATCCAATGTATACAAACCCTAAGATAAACATTAAAAATACTAAAATAAACATTGTTGAATTAAGAAAACCTCATAATAATAATAATAATAATAATTATTATTATTAATATTAATTAATATACTAATTATAAATGATCAATATTAATATAACTTATATTATTATGGTTTAATCATTATAATAATATTAATATAGAATCATAAATAAGAAGAATATCATTGTTATTATTTATATATTTATAAATTATTCATAAATCGTTGGTCTTTTAAAATTACACACAATATTCACGTATACAATTCTAATTATTATTAGATCTAATGATTTGATGAGCAATATTATATAATTATAATAATCAATATAATTTGATTATAATATCATTATTTTATATTAGTGTTACAATAATGTAATAATAGTCATAAATATATTATAAATAATAATAAATAAAATAATTATAATTGTAATTATATTATTATTATTATTATTTTATTTATATATTTATTATTTTTATAATTTTATATTATTATTATAATAATATAATAATAATTTATATTATTTTATTTCTCAATATATAAATGATAATCTAATTAAATAATATTATTACAAATTTTATATTATTCTTATAATATTCATATCAAAAATAACAAAAGAACCAGAGTTCTGTCATGGAGAACATCATCTACACTCTTGAGACGCTTTGGACAGATTTAGGAACAGGAATGAGACGATGGCTACCCTGATACGGAACGAAATGGCCTAAGAGGGATGGCATTCGCGGGTACGGGGTACTGTAGCTGCCGGCACCTCACCTGCATCTACCCCTGACACCTCCATGGTACGCGCTCCTGGACTAGATACATATCAAAACCATAAAATATTCTACCTCTGGCCGGGTTGTTTTACATCATCTTTTTCATTGCTTAGGGGTTCGTATGGAAGAGGAGGGTTGCACACAAGTCGCTCTCACCCTCCTCCTCGACGGTTAAGCGACTGTTACTCCCTAGCTCCCATATCAGTCTACTCTCTTCCCGAGGTTTTAACTTTTGGCTCATTCAGTTTCCCATTGTTGTCGGTGTCAGTGTTCCATCAGCTAGCTGGCTCTGAGGTGGTTAGCCATTTTTAGCGCAAATGTCGTTATGGACATTGCGAGGTGTATGATTCGAACTCTCCTCTAGTGAAAGGCTCCATCTGGTGCTCCATGTTTGTAGCTTCTAAAGGTATATACAATGAAAGCCTCTATGGTAATTTTGTCGATTTCCTCAGTCCTCTCGTCTAGTTCACTCTTTCTCTCCTCTACTGGAAGAACCCTCATCTTGGCCGCCTTTCTCCGTGTCGTCCCTGGCTACCGTGGGATTTCTCTCGGAATGCTTTCACCCTACTCCAGATAACGTGGGTCCATCTGAACTACTAGGTCTCTTGTATGCACCTCTGTCAGGAGCCTTGCCTAAAGCCCCCGTGTCGGTCGCCCCCCTCCCGTCCTTTGCACACTCGATCCCCTCAGGTAGTTTTTCCTTGGTTCCCCTCCTTTCTGAAGTGGTTCTAAACTTTCCCCCAACCCTAACCCTATTGCCCCTCCTAAAGCTCTGAAAGAGGCGACGATTTCTGTAAATCCTAGGCGTTTGCCCTCCCGTCCCTTGAAGAAACAGAGGTGCTTCAAATTCAGGCATGCAAACATTATTCTTTGGCTATAAGAGGACATTTAGTCGGGGGATCCGATGGACTATGCAGACAGGGTACTAGTTGGGCGTATTAGAGGCAAGAACTATTGTACGACCAGACTGAAATCTTGGGTCACGAAGATCTGGGGACAACACTTGGCTGACATCCCTTTCATCCAAACCTCTGTCTATGGATGGTTTTCTTTACGCTTTGCAAGGGCTGACCGTACGAGTTAGGTTCTCTCCTCATTCTTGGCATATTGAGAACGTGCCTGTGCTCCTCAAGTGTTGGACACCACTCTTCGACCCAAAGACTGAGAAAATTGGGGTCGGCCTGGTTTGGATTAGGCTCCTTGGTTTACCTCTATAGTACTGGTCAGAGGAGATTTTTGGAAAATAGGGAATTCCCTGGGCACTTTCATGGAGTTCGATAAGTCATATCATACCACGGGAATGATTGCCTATGCAAGAATCCTTGTACACTTAGACACCAGAGGTAGTCTTCAGGAATTTATCACCATACAATGGAGATCTTTCTCATGGAAACAACCATTGGATTACGAACATATCCCCTATCGATGAAAATGATGTCACTAGGTGGGTCATCTCTATAAAGCTTGCCCCCTCCTCAAGAAGCACAAGCAGGAATCACAAGAGCAGGAACAAGCCCCGTTAGTAGAACAACCTCTTCCTCAGGCAGCGAAGACTCAGACGGTGGAGAAGAATAAGACATCAGATACAATGGAAGCACCACTTACACCAGCATCGAAGAAGAGAGGCAAGAACCATATTCAGCCTCCCTCTCCACCTTTGATGCGCTCCAGGGCTACAAAAGGCGACGTCTTCTCTTCGGGTATGTCTCTATTTTCTAATGTCTCTGCATCATAACTTTCTGCATCTTTTTTATCGCTCTCTTCCCAATTGCCACCATAGGTTTTGGTTCCCCACCCTTGCCCCTTCTCCCCTCTGACCCTGCTCCGGGCTCCCAGTCTCCCTCCCCCCCCAATCGGGTAGGACAGACCTATATGTCTCACTCCCTCTTGGCACCTCCACCTATTTACACTCCATGCTCCCTCTCCTCTACCCCAATCCCTTCTCTCCCACCTCCCTCCCCCTCAGTTAATTCTACCCTGAGGTATGCTATCCGCTCCAAAACCAAAGAGAGAGAGTCAGCTGCAGTAGGCTTAGATGTGGTTTCTCCCCTACTTTCCCCTAAACCAGGGAAAGGTAGACCATCCAACCTATATAAGGCAATTTCACAAGCTAGTTACGAGGTTGCTTAGGATAAGCAGTAAACCATTGAAAGGGTTCTTAGAGCAAAGGATACCCTCCCCCCTCCCCCTCCATAAAGCTCTTATCCTTTAACTGCAGAGGGTTGGCTAGCCCTAAGAAAAAATTAGCCCTGAAGTGACTTTTTCTGTTTGAAATTTTGATGTGATTCTCTTACAAGAAACCTTAAGTATGGCAAATTCGATCATCCCCCTCCTGAGCTCTTGGTTTATGGACTCGACCTTCGATGCTCTAGACGCCTCTGGTCGAACTGTGGGGGCCACAATAGGGTTTACGAGTAGGTCCATTGATATAAGGAACACCTGGGGTGGTAGGGGTTTCATCGGAGGTAGCATTTTCTGCCAGGATTTGGAGGATGAGATGAGGATTATCAATGTCTATGGGCCCTACCAAAACAGAGAGATTTTTTGGAGAAGGCTCTTTAGCACCTCGCTCTTCCAGGCAGACAATGTGATCCTAGGTGGGGATCTGAACTTCTCTCTAGGATTCATGGAATCATGGGGCCATATGGCATAGATAGACTCGCTATCTAAAGCTTTCGAGCAACTGTTAGAGGATCATCACTAGATTGACATGCCTTCTGCTAAGATCTAGCACACTTGGAAAAAAAATCACAATGGAAGCCAAAGCCTGGCCAAGAGATTGGACCGTTTCCTTATTATCGATGCCTTCCATATCAGGCACTGCCAATCTAGGCAATGGGTAGGCAATGGAGGAATCTCGAACCATCGGCCTATTTTTTTGGAATTAGATGACCGATCCGACAAAATCTCAGCTCCTTTCAAATTCAATTCAACCTGGCTAAGGGACCCCTCCTATATCAAGTTGGTCACCAAGTTCTGGCAATCCCATCCAATCTCAGAGGGGGAGGATCCTGAAAAAGGTTTTTTCAACAATCTCAAGGATCTAAAGGGCTTATCCAGAGAATGGGCACACAAGAAGAGGGAGCAGGAAGACAAAAACCTCAAACAAGCTGAGCAAGCCATCTCAGATCTTGAAGAACAATTAGAGGGTACTTTTACCTCTCCGTAGAAAAAAGAGCTGTGTGCTCACTTAACAAAACTGAGGACCCAAATCCTTAAGGATAGTGAAGAAAGTTGGCACCTCAGAAGCAGAGAGATCTGGCTAAAGGAAGGAGATGAAAACACAAAGTTTTACCATCATTTTTCTAATGAGCGAAAATCTATTAATACCATTTGGGAACTCCAGAATCATCAGGGAAAAAAGGTCAACACCTCTAGAGAGTTGGCACCTTTAGGCAGCTCACGTTTCAAAAGCATATATTTGGCCCCTAGAGAGGTCAATATTTTGGAGATCATGCATGTTGCTGAGCTTTTCCCTCAGTTTGTGGAGGTGGAGGAAGCAGAGGAGCTATCTAAGGAGGTAACCTTGCGGGAACTAGAAGCCACCATCAAAGGTTTTCAAAGAGATAAGAGCCTTGGGCCTAATGGCTAGACCATAGAGTTCTACCTTGCATTCTTCAACATCCTAGGCCATGCTCTACTCAATGTGGTGGAGCACTGTCGCCTCCCTGGAAAGATGTCCCTCGCTATCAAGTCCACTTTCATTGCGCTCATTCCCAAATCGAACAAGCCCACCACTTTTAATGATTTTCATCCCATCTTGCTGTGAAATTTCCTTTACAAGATAGTGAACAAAATCATAGAAAATAGGCTCAAGCCCATTCTCTCTGCTCATATTTCCCTTGAGCAATTTCCCTCCCTTCAGCACCGCCAAATCCATGAAGTTGTGGAAACGGCTCAAGAACTTCTCCACTCTGTGCAAATTAGGAACCTAAAAGGGATGATCTTAAAAGTGGATATATCTAAGGCTTTTGATAGAGAAAATTGGCTCTACATCCACCTACTACTTACACACCTAGGCTTCCCTTATTTGTATATCAAATGGGTCATGAGTTGTATTACTGATGTCTCATACAATGTTCTTCTCAACGGTGCTCCTACTCCTTTTTTCTCGGCTGAAATGGGTCTAAGGCAGGGATGCCCTCCCTCACCCATACTATTCCTTCTCATTATGGAAGACCTAAATAGAACTATAGGGGCTGAGCACAGAAGGGCAGAATAGGGGGTATAAAGATTATGGACAATTGCTTCCTAACCCACTTACTATTTGTGGATGATGTTTTTATCTTTTTGAATGGTAGTATTGGTGACACCACAGTTCTACAGAACGTCTTTGATCTCTTTCAGAAGGCAACAAGCATGCTTGTCAATGTTCACAAATCCACTCTGACTGCAACAGGATGCTCCCAGCTTGAAGTACAATTTCTACTCTGCTGGTTCCCTTTTACCTTACACCCTCTGGAGGAGGGGCTGAAATACTTAGGGTTTCGGTTGAAGCCTTTGGGCTACAAAATTGAAGACTAGACTTGGCTCGTATCTAAGGTGGAAAAGAGATTGAACATTTTGCTTAATAGATATCTTTCTTGAGTTGACAGGCTTATCCTCATTAAATTCATTCTGGAAGTGACACTGGTATATTGGATGACACTGGCCTGGATCCCTAGAGGGATTCTTGCCAGGTTTCAAAGTATCTGCAGTAGGTTTCTATGGAAAGGAAACAAATAGGGAAATCTCTTTGCGTGGGTTAAGTGGGATACTATTGCTAGGCCCAAGAGATGGGGGGGGGTTGGGGCATCAAAAAATTGGACATCTTTTCCAAAGCACTGGCAGCAAAACTGGGTTGGTAGCTAATCACAACACAAAGTCTCCAGAAAAAGGTAGCCTATGCTAAGTATATCTCCCCTTCAAATAATATGGATTGGATATGGAGGGACCATCGGAATAGCACCGATCTCTCCATTATTTGGAAGGCGGTGCTAAACTCCCTTCCCCTCATTCGTGAAGGTTTAACTTGGAGGATCCATGAGGGGAATGTAGTTCGAATAGGTGTCGACCCTTGGACTAGATGCGAGAATGTTAACACGCTCCCAGCAGAGGTGACTGGTCTTCTAGCGGATCAAGGCTACACTCATCTCTGCCACATTGTTGACCCTGTAAATGCAACACTTTTTCAACAGGCCTGGAAATCGGCTCTGGACGTCCACGTTCCAGTGCAATGGCATTAGGTGTGGGAGGGATTTACTGAGGCCCTAACTCAAGGTCATATCTGGATAGTAGAAGGAGAGGATGAAATTGTGTGGGCACATGCAAAAAATGGAAGATACTCACCCAAGGATGGATACCTGAAGCTCATGGAAGTCACAAAACTTGAGCATATAGAGCCCTCGTGGAAAGCCCTATGGAAGCTTAAAGCAACCCCCAGAACGTGATTGCTCATGTGGACCATCCTCTTCAAAAAAATTCCTACCGGTCTAAACTTAATGAAACGATCCTTCCATGGCCCCCTTTGGTGTCACCTATGTAGAAGCAATGAGGAAAGCACTGAGCACCTTTTCCTCAATTGCGCTGTCATCTCTGAGCAATGGAACAAGGTCTTAGCACTTTTCCCCTCCCTTCAAGGATGGCAAGGGAGGACTATAAGTGAGGCTTGGCTTAGTTGGTTAGGTGGTAATAGGGGAGAAGACAAGAATCTTCCCCTTCTGATGTGTTGGGGTTTTTGGACGACAAGGAACCAGGCCATCTTTCGCCACAAGGACCCCCACTGGCTCTCCATCAGAACCAAAATCATTGCAAACTTTGATTCTCTACCCGAAGATATCTCTCAACCTCTCCCTAGGAACATACAACTAAAACTCATAGATGAATCAATCCCTTGGACCTACTTTGACGGATCAGCCCAAAAAGAGGGTTGTGGGGGGGCGCATTCTCTACCTGAGGGAATTCCACTATTTCAAAATCCAAATGAACCTAGGAAGAGGCACAAAAAACTATGCTGAGCTAGCCATTGCCAAACATCTCCTCCACTTTGCATTTGAAAAACATTTCACTCATCTCCAACTGTTCGGGGACTCCAAACTTGTTTGCAACTGGCTTAACAAAACATCTCATTGCTCTGCTTTCTCATTGAGACACATTTTGGATGAGGCATACAGAGTCATAGCATCGTTTGATAACTTTGTCTATCATCACATTTACAGGGAGCGCAACACAAGCGAAAACTTCCTATCAAAGGAGGCACCGCGCAGGCAAGGAGAGGACTGGTTGATACAGGGAGAAATTGATGGAACGTTCCACCAATTTTATCAGAGACCATTCATAGATCTTCACCTGCACCTGGAGACATAAACACTCTGTTTTTATATATCTGGTTCTATTTTTGGTTTTTTTCCATTTTTTCATATCTTGTTTATACTTCAGTACGTATGGGCTTACAGAACTCTCTTCAAGAGACTATTTTGACAGCCTTTAGCAAGGACTGTTTTAGTGATATTATATTTTTGAGACCTTCATGATCTCCCTGCATGGAGGATTTAAAGTTTTTTAGTTTTGTTGTTGTTGTTGTCAGTTAAAGTAGTCTTGAGACCTTCATGATCTCGCTATATGGAGAATGCAGTAAAAAATGTTGTTGTTGTTACTACAAATAGTTTCAGGGAGGCAACCAACGTTCATATGCATATGCTATGGAATCTACAGAATGTAACTTCTCAATTAATAGAAATTACTACTTTTTCCAAGAGAAAAAATAATATTCATATAATAATATATATATATAAATAATATGGTTGTTAATATTTATATAGCTATTAATAATCACTTAGCCTACCTAGGTATACAAACCACATTGGAAAATGTGGTTGATATATATCCTTGATATATGCTTATGGGCTTATATGAACCATATTTACCATGGATATGCTAGTTTCATTGTTAACCAATGCATTCTCGAAGCAGTAGCGACCACAGGCAATGCTAAGAATGTTGGAATCCATATTATCGGATGCAATGGCCAACATTATTTAAGGCCCTGAGGAATAATAATGGAAATTATGGTGTTGGTCACTTGAGAATCACAGCAATCAAATGAGAAGTGAAGGAGGAAGAATATCTCCTTTACTTTGGTTTCACTTGAAGAAGGCTATCAGAGTAAGTAAGTTCCGTCACCCATGCAGATATCATTTTCGTTGGAGGAAACAAATTTTAAAGGGCTGAAAGAGGTTTGATGAGGGGGAGTTTGTAATATTGGATTGCATATGGAAGTTGTCTCACATGGTTAAATCCTGGTCGGCGAACGCTGGTGGAATCTCGAGGCCGTCATGCTGGGTATGGGCCCGCGTCCTGCGTCGGGCCAGTCTCGTTGTTTGGAGGAGCTGTGTACCATGTTCGAGTCACTTGAAGCTGGAGCGCCATGCTAGAGTAGCTTGAAGCTCGAGGGCAATCGTGGAACACCTATTCTTTGGAAACAGGGTCCACTTCTCTCGTTGGCTCGAGGAGCTATGCACCATTTTCAAGTCGCTTGAAGCTGGAGTGCCATGGAGTCGCTTGAAGCTGGAGAGAAATGGTGGAAAGCTTATTCTTTGGACCCCTCATGTGTAGAGAGTTTCCAGTAGCAGTACATGTGGTCTAGCTGATCCCAGAAGATCCAACATTCTAGAGTGTGGTTATGGTGAAGGTAGTAGGTTTCTACACGGAAATCAAACTATGTATATAATCGATGCAACGTATCTAATCGATGTTAGAAATAGTAATTACTAGAGTGAATGAGGAGTTGGCTAAACTCGGAGAGGGCTAAATTGCGAGTGGGCTAAATGGTCACATCGAAGTTAAGTGATAGATGATTTTTGGGAGTGGGTTAAATTAGGAATTGGTTAAACGTTCAGGTCAAGCTAAGTGATAGATGAATTTTAGTGTGTGGTTGGTTAAACTGGGAGTTGGCTAAATGTAAAAAAAGTGATGAAGGGATTGAGTGTTGAGTCAGGTCAAGTTAAGTGATAGAAGATTTTTAGTGTGTAGGTGCATGTAAAATTATTTTAAGCAAATAGCTAATTGCAAAAAGTTAAATACACTTCACCGAATTTATTATAAAAATTTTATGTTTTATGTATGAATTGTTAATCAAGATATAGAATCTAGAACCCCACCTTGTAAGTGATCAAAAATCTCCGCAGTGCAGAGCCGTGAGCGATAAGTCATGGTGGAGAGTCATCGTGCCCTGAAAGCGCAAACCGCTACCAGCATCGAGCTCTAAGAAAAGTCCAGCCACCATCCACAAAGAATCGCATTCAAGAGATGTTGTTTAAAAGGCGTTGTGTAATTTTTTTTTTTAAAGGGGTAGCTTTTGAAATGGTTTGAACAAAGCATGCCAAACATTTATTTTTGAGTAAATGGTATTGAGCTCTTAAGCTACATGGGAAATTTTGGAGAACATTTTTTTTTTTATGTTTTTTTTTATATATAAACTAGGTGGGTAATTTTGGAGAGTTTTTTTTTTAATTTTATTTTCTATATATTAAAAAGAAAAACACAAATTGCTAACTGTTTTTTTTAGTAAAGATTGTTTTTGTGGTTTTGAGAATTTTTAATAGAAAAAAGAATTTAGAGCTTTGAAAATTGCTATTTATAAAATTATTTTGTTTTTTTGTCAAGCATGATAATGTTTTGGATGAAGATTGTGCCTTATGAGGGCTCATATTGAAAATTATATTTTCTTTTTGGGGCGATAAGGAAGATAGCCTCATGCAATTAGGAAAGAAACTATAAGATGAAGGGAACTACAATCATGGGTCACAAAACGCGACTGCAGCATATGAAGAAAAGAAATCGAAAAGAAGAGGCAAAGATCATTGCCATGGTTAGAGAGGTTCAGGCCACAGCCAAGGAATTGAAAAGTCTAGTAGAAGACAAAGAAGAAATCAAAGGTGATTTGTGTAGCTTTGATCTGCTACCACCTCTTGTGTTTACAACAAAAGCTACAACTTCCAAGGAAGCATGGAAGTTTGTAGGAGTAGAGTTTGGTGTAAGGGGGAGTGACATGCAACATCAGGTTACGTCACAAGCAAAGAAGTCAGCCACAGACTTGAGAGTATATGAGCAAGACTCAGAGAGGAAAAAAAGCTTGTTGAATCCCACTCAAAAGTGGATAATGGTTGTCAAGACCATAAAAGTGAAACCCATTATGCAAGCATGTATATGGATGAAGAGGATGCAACAAATATTGCAGAGAGAGAAGTTGAAACCTCTGTGTGTGGAACAAAGCAAGAGCAAATAAATACTCAAGGAATCCATTGTAATGTGAATGATACAAATGATGGTGAATCCCACTGTGATGAGACACGTGGATGATGACTGCAATGTTATATGTGAATTTGTGAATCCAATTGCAACTGATGGATTTGGTGAAATTGAAATTGAGCACATGCATGCTCGGATATCCAACTGCAGTGTGGATGAACATTATGTTGATGATATGTGTGGTTTATTTTCTGAAACATGGATTGATTATGACAATATGGTAAGCACAATATTTGATGAAACATTGAAGGTTGAAGCTGCCATGTAGCAACAATATATGAAGTAGTTAAAACTGCTCATGAAGCAGTATGTCATCTAACAACTGTTGATGATCAAGAACAGGATAAAGTGATTGAAGAGTTTTTTATGAAAATATCCACTAACAACATAACAGTGGAAGACAACCTCCATGCTGTTGAAAAGGAAGCAAATGTAGAGTAGGAAAATATCACTGATGAGAGTTCTATTAAAGATGTTTTTAACATTTTTTTTGAGTATGCAGGTGTTCAAAATAGCATGGGAGTAGAAGTTGAAAGCAAGGTTGTAAATAAATTTGATGGAGATTTGAAGCTCATTGAAGAATGGATTCAGAAACCAATAGAAAAAATTGATGTGATTCTTAAAGGAGTAGCTGGAATAAAAGAATTGAATGAAATGGAAAATAATGATCTTGAGTGTGCAAATTATAGGAAAAAAACAGAAAAAATAAGACAGATTGAGGATGCAATGTTGTGGCAACAGTCCATGGTTGTACAAATATTTGAAGAGGAATGTGTAGTAAACAAGATCAGATTGTGTTTTAGCACGAAATCAAGAAAAGTTGAAGAAAAATTGCAACAACACCAAGTAAAGGAATATGGAGCCTACAACAACAAAGTTCAACAGAGAATGAAGCAATTTGGAGGATATAGAATCTGGAAGTAGAGAGAAAGAAAATGCAAAATTGTAAAATTCTCGAGTCATTGTAAGCCTAGTTGAGACATAGACCAATAGACATGTTTGTCTGATACTTAAGTCATGTTGAGTCATATGATCATAATTAAGGGGGAGTGTTAGAAATAGTAATTACTCTCGTTTCAGGAGTTGGCTAAACATAGAGAGTTAGTTAATTGAGTGATTGACCGGTTGAGTGTTTGAGTGTTGAGTCAGGTTGAGTTAAGTGATAGACGACTTTTAGTGTGTGGTTGCATGTGGCTTCATGTTAAGATATTTTAGGCAAGTAGCTAGTTGAAAAAGCTTAAATACCCTTCACCGAGTTCATTGTAATAATCATGTTTTGTGTGATCAATAGAAGTGTAGCAACTCATGTTTTATGTGTGAATTTCTGTCTTGTTTTCTTCTGTCTTTCCAGCAATCCACGATACAGTAGTAGTAATTAAATTCCAAAAATGATATGATTCCACCAACCATATTGCCATATCAACTAATATACCACCACAATTTGGTTATTTGGATGTGGAACTTAAGTTTTTCTTAGTCAAGAAAGCTCAAAAAAATAGATGATGCAAGGATGATTAAGCAATTTCCAAAACTATTCCAGGTAGGTATATACATTATCTTTCCTTAATTACAAGGTTTTTTTGTATTTAAAAAACATTCTCGCATTGTTTTTTTTTTAAGCAAAGCGTTGATAAAAAAAAAGGATGTAAATGAAGTTGTGTTCAACAAGTGTGTTTTCTTATTAGATGTAAATGAATTGTGGTCAAACAAGTGCCTTGTAAATGAAGTTGTGATTAACAAGTCCGTTTTCTTATTTGTAATTGCATCCAACACTTTCCTTTAGATTAGGATCGGGTAGACATTGTCCTGAAAAATGTAAAAGTCGGGTACATCAGTCTAGAATAAGGTTCAACAAGCTTGAGCAGGTAACCATACAATATGAACTATGATGTTGATTCTTAAGCATAACGATATCCAAATTGTATTCCTATCTAATTAATATTAGAGGGAAACTTATTAATTTATTTATTTTAATATTATTATATATTTGAAGGATTTGCTGTAATATTTTTCACCCTATGCCAGTGTGTGTGTTCATTTTCAAGGAAATAATGTGTGCTCTCTTATCATTTCTAATTGAGACATTGCTTTTATAATATGAAATTCTATTATTTAAATGGTGTTAAGGTCATTAATCTGAATGAAACTACACCATCACAATGATGATTTGACAACAAGCATTCTGGTGTTGAGAATAACTCCTCGGTTCCAACTTGTGTCAGCATTGTGACATTTTCTACAAGTGGCTGCTAAACTATAGGCCTATGTACACACATACATTCACATATATAGTAACAAGACAAAAAATTCTCTTTTTATTGACAACAACAAAAGATTACAAATGATATCCTAATCTTTGCAGATATTGGGATGTAGAGATCCTTGCTTCATATGATGAAAATGTGGATGCCTTAGCTTAGGAAAAGGTGATCTTTTTTTGTCAGATATGGTAAAAATCACTCTCGTGCCTTCACAATTAATTTAATCTAATACAGTTCCACAATTTGTTAACTCTTAGAAGTCTCAGTGAAGGACTTGTTAGGTCTATAAGGAAAAATGAGTCTCTAATACTTCAACATGATATATGTAAATTTGAAGTATTATTGGAAACACAGAGTCGTAATATCAAGAGGTACTAGTTTCCATTAGGATATTAAAACTCTTGATATGAATGGTTTTACCTGTAATCCATGATTACATAGGTTATATTACAACATATGATGAGTTAGTATTAATGTTAGGAAGTATTATATGTTTCAAAAATGTTAATTACCTAACCTAAACAATCTAGCAAGAGTTTCTTCAAGTTATTTGTCATTGTTGCACGTGTCGATAAATACAAAATGCAAGTGTCCAAAAAAGATTGCAATACCACCATTGTTGAAAGATGCCAAGATAAGTTACTCAAATGTATTATCTTTTTCTGTGGAGAATTTACGTTATTCAGTTTCATGACATGTCCAAACACATTACACATGATGTGAGTCAGGACAAATTCAGAGGGAAATGTAGAATTGTAGGAGCACAATTATACAACCATGGTTGTAATTTTTAATTAGCTCCTCAGACACATGGTTAATAATTTTAATCTTAGAGTACTCCAAATCCAAGGAGAAAGCTCAACAACGAACACCAATCTCGAGATAAGATGATCAAATGTGACTCTTATATATGTAAAAAATTTCATCAAATTTTTTTTTTATGAATTTTAGTGCTTTTATTTATCAAGAGACTGAGATTATATCAACAATGGCTTGATGGATTGGTGAAATCAAGGTGGTGTTATTTCCCCTACTCAGGTTAAAATTTCTTCCATAACATGTCAGGATGTTTGTTTCCATTGGATATCTAAAATAGATCAATTTTTGTTCTCTAGTGTTCATTGGAAGTGTCATGTCAAAGAAAAAGTGCAAAATTCAACGAAAAAGGCACTTGCAAAAAATGGGTGGAGCCAAGCTCAAATCATGAGAAAATCCACATATGACCTTTTAGCCAAAAAAATCCTACATAGCATGGAAGACATTTATGTCTATTCAATATCCAAAATATTGCAATTTCCACTTGTATGGACGAAAATTTTTTAAATCAAAACATAAAAAAATAGTGAAATTTATATGAGATCGTTAAAAATGTACCCTTATTCTTACAAATTGAAAGTGCACATGAAAAATTTGTTTAAAGAAGAAAACAAATGTTGGGAATTAGGGTATAATTGACGAAGCGCACATAGTATAATGGACAAAGAAATGGAATAACCTTTGTATATTTTTTTGAATGTGTGTAATGAGAAATTATTACAATTGGTCATTGTTTTCATGTGAAAATTTGAGGAATTAACAAATGAGCTAATATTTCATGTGTGTATGTTGGAAATCAATCCAAAGCCTAATTTTTTAAGAGAATTCAGATTTCAATTCATTAATTTCTTGTTGTGGGTCAGTTGTATCATTCAAGAGATGGGAGTTGTTAAAGAAAATGTATCAGTTGGTGCCTTTCTATGAAGCTATGAATTCCTCATCCGTGAATTCGATATTTAGAGATGTGAATGGCTTCTACACCACCCTGATACAAGACATAGAAAATCTAGAACATCTAATCTCTCCCCACAATTTCATGTTGATGGATTAACTTCAATAGAGTGTTTCCTGTTAAGGTCCATCAATAGGAAACCCATCCAATTAGCGCAAAAATTGTAGCTTACAGTGGAGAACAAATGTCTTGACAAATACATGGACAAGGGATCAAATATTTGGGATCTATGTTATGTACCGAAATGTGGAATTACAGGCCTGGAGAAATACCAAAATGTAGTAGAGAACGTTTCCATGGCACTAAATTCTAACCGTGCAAGCAGACGATGAGGAGCATATCAAGGTGATGGAGGCCATTTAATTGGAAGAAGAGAACAAGGTTTTGATAGAAACCAAGATTGAAGGACATGGGAAATCATTTTTTCAATTTGATGGTAAGGCCTTCAAGGCCAATTTTCCAAAGTGGAATGGTTCCAATGGCCTCAAAGGGTTCATGTATTCAATGAAAGGGATATGTATTTGATGAAGAATATAAGCTCATTTTTGCTCACATTGCTACTTTTGGGCCTGGTGTATAGTTTTAATGAGAATTCATTTTCTATGCATAATTTGTGTTTCAAGTCTTTCGTTTTTTCCTCACCATCCCACCTGCAACGTGGAGTGGATACTAAGATAGCTCAAGTAAGTTCTTCTATTAATACACCATGTATAGGAGGCCTACATTTTTTTATATGAGGTTGGCAAGAATTCATCATTGATGTAGAAGCACTATAGCCAACTGGATTTGAGGTCCATGGGCTTCTAACGGAGCAACAATAATGTTGAAAACCAAGAGAGCTTGATTCACAAAATTAACTAATTAGAGCATTTTTTTGATAGCTTTCTTGATGAATTCTTCACTGAGATTCTTGATAGTAGGAAGACGCTCTTGGAAAATTATAGGCAGGAGTAATATGGTAAATACCTAGGGGTTCATCATTTAGATTAGGAGGATGTCTACAGAGTTGCAACATCATGGAGGATGTGAATTAGAGAAGTATTAAAACAATTGCATCTAGTGAAGATATCACCTTTTCAATTGTCACAAATTTGACGGTTTCACTCATCACAAAATAATAACCTTTCCAACACATTGGTATGCCTTGAGGGTTGAGAGGCATCAAACAAGCCACTTTTACCAGAGTAGTGAGGATTGGAACAAGAGATGACTTGTTTTGAGTTTGTGATTTGGTCTTCAGTGGTGATTCTTGTAATTGATCTTCAATTCCAAAGCACCAAGAAAAGAAACCCTTGTAGGAAACCGAGCTAAACTACTAGCCCTCGAACACCAACCATGCAACCGTAATCAGTACCAACTATAACATAAATTTTACATGAACCAATTAGATCTATGGAGAAAGGAATAGTATGATAAACTAATGAACCTAAAATTACCTTTGACTGAAAACCCATATGTAAGCTAGAGTTGGAGTGCAAAAGGTTGTATTGGAGCACCAACACCTCTTAATTCCAACAAGTGCTTTCTATCTTGTGAATTTTCCCATTCATATCACTGTCTTGTCTCTATAAATTTCATATCTACACTTCTATAAAGTCACAATCCAGTCATCTTTGCAAGACTAGGTCCTCACTAAGATTGTCAGATTTTTTACAGAAATTTGGAAAGAAAAAGAAAACCGAGCAATTCCAAGGGGGTGAGAACTGAGATTTCTGAAGAATTTTTAGGTCTTGGATGCATTGGTCCCTCAACGCCAGTGGAACCCCAGAAATATCCCACCTATGGTCGATAACATGGGCAACTTCGCATTTAAAATGAATAGTGGTCTCAACAGAAAACAAAAGACTTAACGTACAATACCCCTTGCCATGAATAAATGTATTAATATCACTTATGTGTTTGTGCATGTAGGGGGCTTGTCAAACCAACCACTTCATTGATGCAATGTTTTATGGTAGGTTGGTGGGGTCACACCCCTACCTCTCATTTCACCTCATTTTCCACTAGAATAATGGAGCTATTTAAACTTGTTCACAAGTTTCTTAGAAAAATATGATTTTAATTCATTTCCTAGTTATGCCATATTAATTTTGGAATACTATTTTCAAAATTATAATTTAATTACCAATCATTATTAAGTGTGTTTGTGTCAGTCATTTCTGCCTATCACCAATGATAAAATATGTTTTTACCAAGTTTGTTAGGGGTCTCCAAGTCAAATTTTATCATGTCACTAGGTTTTTAGGATAAAATTTGATCACTGGTTAGTTTGTGTAGGTTTATTTCTATTGTTTCAAAAATGTCTCATGTCGATTGCTTACATCACTCAGATGAGTGTATCATCATAAATAGAACATCTTCATCATATCAGTCATCATCATCAACATTTCACTCAGTCTAACGTCTTCATTAGGTCATTAGGGTTTCAGGGTCCATCTTCATTCATGCATGAAATCTGGCATACGATGAGTTGTGATAAGCATTTATTTTCAACAAACTTTTATGAGATTTCTTAAGTGCTTCATGGTTACAGTATCAAGGTTCTAATAGAAAGAAGTTTCAATTTTCAAAAAGGTAAAATAAGTTCATATTTGAAGTCTCGAAAGTGGCCAAGTTTGAAAGAGTGATAGTCATGTTTTGAAAAGGTATGTGGGGCCCATTTTCACTCAAAAGAAGATCACACTAAGCCTATAAAAGCCAAAATGTGCTAAACATATTTCATTACATCCTTACCCCCCCTTTTTATTAATATCTCTCCTCCTTGGTGAAAAAACACCAGTCTTTTAGCTAAAACAGGAAAAAAATATCTCGACATTGCGCTTCTGGATCGGGCGATGCCTTCTGTGAACTGCGTTGCGCTTTTGCCAACGGCATTGAAGTTTGGACAAAGTGGCCCAAAACTTGGAAAAGCTCACCAAAATTTAAAATTTAAGCTTGCTTTCGGATTCTTTTCTCTTCTAATCTATTCAACAGGTAACTCTCATCATCTTACTCACTCTTTTCCTTTGTCAAAGCAAGTGCAAATGGTGAGTTTTGTTCATCTAGGGTTTGTGTGAAATTTCATGCTTCAAAGCTAGTGAAAATGGTGGGTTTTTTTAGATAGGACATTTCAAACTTTAAAAATTTCCATCTCATACCTCTACTATATATATATATATATATATAATCACCTTATCATCCACCAATCAACTCATTTACTTTCATTTTATGTCACCTTTTCACAAACCCTAGCTCATACTTATCATTTTGACCAATTTTCCTAGAAGGACAATTTTTAAATTCTCTTAATCATCTCTGTCTCTCATTTCACTCCATTCAAACTTCTTAAGTTTTCTACAACCCATATCCATCTCCAAAGTTTTCCCTATCATCATCTCCCTTCCCTAACTCCCTCATTTCATCATTTCACTCATTCTTCACAGTTTTTTTCATTTTCCTGTTATCTAGGGTTTTTATCAAAATATAGGGAGATTCTTCACCATCATAAAATAGAAAACATCATAAGGGAGGGAGGATCCTGAGGCATGACCCTACAAACTGCTATCAAATCAACTCTTCACGATTCATTAGGCAGTGCTTTGAAGATGTCAGCGACCTAGGGTTTTGTTAAAGGGTGGGTGAAGTAGGTTTTCATGAGAAGCTCAATGATTAGATTGCCACCAATCTGAAACCATAATAGCAAGAATTGAATTTATATTATCAGTACCTGCCACCTCTCTTGCCACAGGGATACCTGATCATGGGGATTATTGGTTCAAAGGCATGAGCTTAGACCTTGAGAAATAAAGAGCTTTCTTAAAATCACCCTACAGAGAGGCTCATTCACACATCATTCCTTTAAAGTACCTATTGGAAAAGTATGTGCCATTGATGAAGTTTGTAATGAAGTTTTTCACTTGTGAGGGAAGATTTTCTAGAGTGTATGGATACCACATTTGGCTGCTAATGCATTTCATAGCTGTAAAACCTCTCAATATGAGTAATTACTTATGTATAATTCTTATCAAAATGTCTGAGAAGGTACAAATGAAAGGAAAAGAGCATCACCCTATCCTTTTCCATCATAGTTTAATAAATATTATAGTCCTCCATCAGTTGGTAGAAGGGAACATGGCATGGGATTCCTTCATAGAAATAGCTTTATAGTGACATGAAACTACTTCATCAGGTCATCATCAAGACAGATCAACACAGCAAGTGGAGGTAGGGTCAACAAGCAAATTAGAGGAGGTTCCCAAGGCACATAAACCTAAGGTGACCAAAATATATTAAAGAGAAAAAAGGCTTGTGTTTACTTCTCAAGTTGAGAAAAATCCCTCTACATCAGCACCACAGTGATTGCATAAATAGGGTGAGGAACTAATTCAACATGATTTTGAATTAGTTGACTTGGAGGAACCAAATGAAACTTCAAACTTGCAACAAGTTATCAAGGATAAATATTCCAAAATTGAAGATTTCATGGACAATATGGCAAGGGAAAGATTCATCATTTCCTTCCTTGAACAATAAAACATTCAGCTTAAGGCCAAACAACTACTCATGGAGAAAGAGAAATCAAAGACGCTACAGAAAGGAAGCAAAGGTAAATCAATGTTAGAGCTTGTTGAACATGATGAATAGGAAAATCAAGTTGTGAAAAAGAATCCAAGGACCAAGGGACTTAAAAGGGCATTGAAAAAAGAGAAAGAACAAAACCTACTGGATGAAGACTTGGACATTGAAGACAAAATTGCGATGGAAATCAGTGAATATAGAGAGTATTAGCTAGGTAGGGTTAATGGCCACCTAGAGAAGCCTCTTGACAAGGCCAACAAGGAAAACCAGCTATTGAGGCACGTGGCCCACCACCATCAAACTAGAAACATGATCCGCAACATCAAGCTCTGTTGGGTTGTGTTATATTCTTTCCACATAGTTAACAAGGGGTTTGAGGGGTACCCGTAACCCCACTTTATGGGGTCCGGTGCAGCGCCCCGGAAAATTTTGGTTTTGGACCCTATGTTAGGTTGGGCGGACCCACCTATGGTTTTGTGCATGATTTTCACACATGTTTTTTTGGACGCGATGGTTTTTCGGTCCATGGTTTTGGACGCGATGGTTTTCGGTCCATGTTATTGGATGCTTCGGCCTGTATAAATATGTATTTTAACATTGAAAGGAACATAATGAAAAATCAAGCTGGTAGTCCCGGTTTTGGGATCCAAGGGAAATCTCTGTGCATATGTGTTTTTTATGTGTTATGCTCTCGCATTGTTTATTTTTCTGTGATTTAGAATTCGTATGCAGGTAATTTCTGTACGGGGTTAAAACCTACTTTTGGTATCAGAGCTATTTTGGCTTCAAGGGGATGCCTTTGTTGCTGAGGGGTTTCGCTCGGGCCTGTGGTAGACTCTGTTTAGTGGGAGATCTACGAGATTGATTCTGGTGGTGAAAGAAGATGGCGAGCAGAGGAAAGATAGAGATTGAGAAGTTCAATGGTCAGAGTTTTGAGTTGTGGAAACTCAGGATGGAGGATCTATTGGTGGACAAAGATCAGTGGATCGCGGTAGATCCGGGTACTAAACCAACGGGAGTGACCGATGAAGAATGGAAGAAGTTGGATCGGAAGGCAAAGAGCACAATACAATTGTGTGTCTCAGATTCAGTATTGCTGAATGTATCAGGGGAAGCTACTACGAAGGCTCTGTGGGACAAATTAAGGACTTTGTACCAATCTAAGTCTCTGGTGAATAAACTATTCCTGCGGAAAAAGATGTATAACCTGAGGATGAAAGATGGAGACTCGGTGACAAAGCATCTGAATGCGTTTAATACTGTGGTAAGTAAGTTATCATCTGTTGATATTAAAATTTTAGATGAAGATAAGTGCATCAGTTTGTTGTGTTCTCTACCAGATTCATGGGATAGTTTGGTTATTGCAATATGTAGCAATGCAACTGCTTTGGAGTTTGATGAAATAGCCTCAGCCTTGCTGACGGAGGAGATGAGATGGAAAAATATGGAAAACCAAAATGGTGATACCTTGTCTGTACGAGGACGGTCCCAGAAAAGAAACAAAAATAAGTCATCGAGTGGGAGATCTAAATCTCCAGGAAAACCTGTAAAGGTGGTGTGCTGGGAATGCGGAAAGGAAGGGCACTTAAGAAGGGAGTGTAAATCTAAAGCTCCTGATAAAGGAAAGGGATCTGATGATGCTCCTTCTGTAGAGGCGAAAACCACCTCAGATGAAGGTGGGAATATGTACTTGGCTTCTTCAAGTACACATGTAGATCATGAGGCATGGTTGATTGACTCAGGTGCATCCTTTCACTTCACTCCCCATAGAGGGTGGTTCTGTGAGTATGAGAAATATGATGGTGGTGATGTTTTCTTAGGAGATGATAGGAATGCTAGAATCATTGGTCGCGGAAAAGTAAAGTTAAAGTTGCAAGGTGGAAGAGTTAGAACCCTTCCAGGTGTTCTGCATATTCCTGTGTTTGCCAGAAATCTGATTTCTGTAAGCAAGTTGGATGATGCAGGTGTAAAGACAGTGTTCAAGAAGGATACCTGCAAGATGGTTCGAGGAGCACTGGTATTGATGGGGGAGTTCGGATTGGAACTCTGTACAAGCTGCAAGGTAGCACTGTTGTTGACGGGTGCAATAGTTCTATGGTTCCTGAAAATGGAGCAGAAAATCTAGTGGTCTCTGGAGAGAAGACCATGTTGTGGCATCAAAGGCTTGGACATATTGGAGAGAAGGGCCTTCGAATACTTCATGGTAAAGGTATGGTAGAAGGTATGGGTAATAGCTCTCTGGATTTTGATTTCTGTGAAAATTGTGTATATGGGAAGCAGAATCGGGTGAGTTTCCCCTCTGGTGGTAAGAGGACGAAACAAATATTAGAGCTTGTGCACAGTGATGTGTTTGGACCTGTGAAAGTTCAATCACTGGGTAAGTCTGTGTACTATGTATCATTTATAGATGACTTCTCAAGGAATACATGGATATATTTCCTTAAGAAGAAATCTGAAGTCCTTGACAGGTTTAAAGAATTTAAGGCTCTGGTGGAAAATCAGATAGAGAAGAAGATAAAGGTGCTAAGGACAGATAATGGTGGAGAATTCTATAGCAAGGAATTTGAAGAATTTTGTAAGGAGTGTGGTATAGCACGACAGAAGCCTACTTCATATACACCTCAGCAAATGGAGTCGCAGCAAGAATGAACAAGACGTTGATGGAAAGGGAAAGAAGCATGCTCAGTGGTGTCGGGTTAGGACAGGAATTCTGGGCAGAGGCGGTGGATACTGCATGTTAATTGGTCAATAGGTTACCTTCATCAGCGTTGGAGGATAAGACTCCACAAGAAGTATGGACTGGTAAGAAACCCTCTCTTTCACATCTAAGGGTATTTGGATGTGATGCATATGTACATGTTCCAAAGGAGAAACGAACCAAGTTAGATAGTAAATCTGAAAAGTGCATCTTTATTGGGTATAAGGATGGTTTAAAGGGTTATAAGCTTTGGACCCCAGTAACAAGGAAGGTTGTGTACAGTCGAGATGTGGTGTTCAGAGAGGTGAAAGATGTTATTAAACATGAAGTCCAACCAAAGGAACCTGTGAAGATAGAGTTTGAACTAAAGGAGGAAGAATCAGACTCTGTAGCAGAGGAGGAATCAGAAGATGAAGAGCCACAAACTCCAGAAAGGCAGAAGGCATCCAGAAAGTTATAATCCATCTACTTTCTGTTCAAACTTTGCTTTGTCTATTACTGAAGATGATCCCATAACTATGAAGGAAGCAGTGGATTCAGAGGATGGAAAACTCTGGAAAGAGGCCATGGTTGATGAAATGGCATCTTTGCACAGAAATGAGGCTTGGGATCTAGTGGAGTTTCCGACTGGAAGGAAACCCATTGGAAGCAAATGGGTGTTCAAGAAGAAGACAAATGCAAAAGGGAAAGTTGACAAATACAAAGCTCAGTTGGTAGCAAAAGGTTATTCCCAGGTGTCGGGAATTGATTTTGGTGATATTTTTTCTCCTGTTGCCAAGGTAACTTCTATTAGATTACTTTTATCTATTGCTGCTGCTTTTGATTTTGAGGTAGAACAGATGGATGTAAAGACAACATTTCTTCATGGGGATTTGGAAGAGGAAATCTACATGAAGCAACCTGAAGCCTTTGCGGTGAAGGGTAAGAAAGAACTAGTATGAAAGTTAAAGAAGTCTCTATATGGGTTAAAACAATGACCAAGGATGTGGTATCAGAAATTTGATACATTTATACGGGGACTTGGCTTCACCAGAAGAAAAGAAGATCATTGTGTGTATTTTAAATTAATTGGTGGCCGTGTTATTTATTTGGTTTTGTATGTGGATGATATGTTGTTGGTTGGAAATGACAAAGAAATTATCCAGGATTTGAAGACCCAATTGTCCTCCAAATTCAACATGAAAGATATCGGTGCT